>PVIY010064043.1:0-10298 GCA_004026745.1 Myrmecophaga tridactyla | reverse complement strand
ACGGCTTTTAAAAAGGGGAATTTAGTAAGTTGCTAGTTTACAGTTCTAAGGCCGAGAAAATGTCCCAATTAAAACAAGTCTATAGAAATGTCCAATCTAAGGCATCCAGGGAAAGATACCTTGGTTCAAGAAGGCCGATGAAGTTCAGGGTTCCTCTCTCAAGTAAGAAGGCACATGGCGAACACAGGGTTTCTCTCTCATCTGGAAGGGCACATGGCTAACACGGTCAGGGTTCCTCTCTCATCTGGAAGGGCACATGGCAAACACAGCGGCATCTCCTAGCTTCTTCTCCTGGCTTCCTGTTTCATGAAGCTCCCCGGGAGGTGTTTTCCTTCTTCATCTCCAAAGGTCGCTGGCTGGTGGACTCTCGGCTTCTCGAGGCTATGTCATTCTGCTCTCCCAGAATCTCTTGCTTTCTTCAAAATGTTTCCTCTTTTATAGGATTCCAGTAAACTAATCAAGACCCACCTGGAATGGGTGGAAACACGTCTCTGCCTAATCCAGTTTAACAACCACTCTTGATTGAGCCACATCTCCAGGGAGATGATCTAATTACAATTTCAAACATACAGTGCTGAATAGGGATTAGAAGAAAGGACTGCCTTTACAAAACGGGATTAGGATTAAAACATGGCTTTCCTAGGATACTGCATCATTTCGAACCGGCACAGATGGGGAAGGAGAGACAGGTGAGTCCTGGGATGCATTCGTGGCTACAGAGCTGAGGAGGCCTGTTGTGTTTCTGCTCTCTTCATTTGGGGATTGGAAATGAAAGATACACTAAAAACGTTTTTCTTTCTTTCACAAGTGCCAATTACACATCTAGCATTACAAATGGGTCACATCTTCACACTGTAATCTGCCTCCAAGAGATGGGGAAGAACGGATTATAGCAATTCTGGAAAACAAAAGGTGAGTTTTCCTGGGTGCACTCTCCCTGCACTCCAGAACACAAGATGCCTCACCGTCTTCCGAGGAGCATTATCAGTGTCTTAGATGTTTTCCACAGGCATGAGAAGAGTGGTGGAGACTGTCAGAGGCTGAGCAAGACAGAATTTAAGAAACTTCAACAACAGGAATGTGGAGTGGCCCCGAAGGTGGGCTCAAGCCCGTTTACTCTGCTACTTGGAATTATCTGATTGGCTCCAGTGACAATTCTCCTGGTTTTCCTCCTACCGCCCCAGCTGTTCCTTCTCAGGGTTATTTCACCTTCCTCTTCCTCTGTCCACCACTTAAGAGTTGATATTCTCTGAGATTCTTTCCTTACTCTATTCTTTTCCCCTGTTGATTTCACTGAGCTCTTTGCTTAAACCACACTGTATGCCGATGACTTGAAGAGTCATTCATCAACCCAGCTCTCTCTCCTGAGCTTCAGAGCGCACAGGTAGCTCCCTGTGGAGCCTCTCCCTTGGATATTGCAGAAGCATCTCAAATTCAACTGTGGAAATCCCTCCACCTCAAGCCTTTTCCTCTTTCTATATTTTACGTCTCAGCAAATACAGTGGTTCCATCCACTCACTTGGCCAAGTTAAAGATCTTGATAGGCATCAGCTTTGACACCACCTCTCTTACCTCTCACCTCTAACTCAATCATCACGTCCTGCTTATTCCAACTTCTAAATGAGTATCTCTCTGACTTGTCAGCTTCTCGCCATACCCGCTGCCCCCTGCATCGGTCCAGGCCACCAGCATCGCAGACGTGGACATGGCGGGACCTGCTGACGGGTCTCTCACCCTCCCCGTCTCCACTGCCCACAACCTGTTACCCAGCTGCACAGTGATTCCGTTTCGGTGTTTGTCTTACAGGCTCCCATTTCATCCCAGCACGTTACAGCTGCCTGTTCACTTGTCCGTGAAGGCAGGGACTCTGTCTGCCTGTATGTTTTCATTTTGTATCTCTAGCACCTGGTACATATTAATGTAGTCACCTGTTCACCCAGCATTTATTTTCATCGATTATGTGCCAGTTTTTCACTGCAGCTGTTAGTGGAGGCGGGACTTGTGCAGGGCCTGGAGGACCGGTCTGGGTCCTGGCCTGGAGGATGTCCAAAGGAGTCTGCAGGGGCAACCCCCAGGGACTTCTAAAAGCAAATGCAGGATGGCTGGTTGTGGTGACGTGAAACTCTGGAGTGGATCATCAAGGAGCCTTGGCTTGCCTGGGAGGCTGCGTGAAGACAGCCCTGGAGGAGGAAGAATGATATGTAAATGGACATCTAAAGAGCAAGTACGGGAGGCAGAGATCTGAGGTAGCAAGTGCTGCGCACAGTACACACAAGACAAGGCCGTGCCGCCACCAGAATATGTTTTCACACTCAGATATGTTTTTTATGCAATGTGGTTTTTTTATATTTCTTTGGCTCTCATTTCTGTTATCTCATTTGACCTGTTTTCATAAATAGGTGGTGATTTTTTTCACTGATGTGGGAGAACATTGTTGGATTTAATTGTAAAGAGTTCTTTCACATTTAAGTTTCAGTGATTTTCTTTTACCTCTATGCCAGCGTAAAGAAGGTAAAAGGAATTTTTAAAAGATATAAAGTCAAAAACTGTGCCAGATATCTTGCTAGGCTACGAGAAAAATTGACAAGCAAAATTGAAATGTGTCCTGCCTTCAAAAAGCATACAGATAATCAAAGAAAACTTGTAAAAATATATAGTTGAAAATAATGACAAATGTTAGTTTTGGTCAGAAAAGATTCTTGGAGGAAGTGACATGTCAGTCACGACGTGAAAGATCTGTAGAGGTTGACTGGCTGAAGATTTGGAAGAAGAGCATTTCAGGAAAAAAGATATGCATAAAGACTCTGAGTCATGAAATAGTCTCACATGTCTGAGGAAATGAGAGAAGACCATTATGTCTGGACAGGAAGATGACAAATAAGAGAAAAGGAGGAGAGCTAGTCAGGGACTGAATCAGACAGAGCTTTTTAAACCATGTTAAGGAATTTAGATGTTTTCCTAAATGTATCAGGAAGCCAAGAAATATTTCTAGGCAGAGGAATAAAAATATCTAAAGTACAGTTTTCAATTTGCTTGACTTCTAGATGGAGAATGGATTGTAAAGGGACAAAACAAGAAGCAAAGAAACCAGTTAAGAGGCTGTTGCAACAGTACAGGCAAGGGAAGATGGTAGCTTGGATTGGGATCCAAGCAATGGCAAAGAAAAGAAGCAGATGGATTGATGGTATGCTTTGGAGGTACAAAGGCTTTATGAAGGACTGGATTGGAGGGGTAAGTAAGAGGAACTATTCAAAGATGGCTACCAGGCTTCTGAACTGAGAAACTGGAGGGAGGGTGGTACTGTTGACTGAGATGGGGAGGATTCTATGAGTAGGTATGGGGAGACTGCCAAAAGTTCACAGTTGAACATGGTGAGTTTCTTCCTCATGAGAGATATCATAGACATGCTACCAAGGCAGTTGGATATACAGGTCTGGATCTTAGCAGAGAGATCTGGTCCAAAGACAAAAATCTGATTATCATCTGCTAATTGATGGCATGAAGTCATGCAAATGAATGAGAAGACAAAAATTTAGGGTGAGAAGAGAATCCAAGACCAAACCTTGAGAAATTCCAATATTTAGAAGTCAAGTAGAAGAGGAGAAAATAGATTAGAACATGGAAAAATGGGACCAGAGATAGAGAAGGGAAAACCAGGAGAGTGGGATGTCACAGAATTCAAGAGAATGTTTCCAAAGGAAGGATTAGTAAATAGTGTCAATTTAAGCTGATGTGTCAAATAAAATGAGGAATGAATCGTGTCCATTGAATTTGAAAACAGGGAGGTCATTTGATGTGGTAGTGAACATGGAGTCCAGAATTACATGGATAAAAGATGGAATAAAGGGTAAAGAACTGGAGACATTTGCAGATAACTCTTTCAAGAAACTTGGCTATGAGTGGTGAGAAGAGATATTGGGTGGTAAAGAAAGAGATGAGGAAACACGGCTTAAATTGTCTTTCCCTCATAGCCAAATCTAATCCTAACTGACTCACCCATCAGAAGCCTAAGGATATACCTGCTCTTCCAGGCTGGATTAGAGAAAGGAAGTGAGACAAGGGGCAGAAGAGGCATTACCTGCCTGGCACAGTGGCAATCTGATGTTGGTAACCTCTAGACATGTCAAATGCCTACGCTGACTCTTCCTCTCATCAGGTGCTTTGGTGGGTTCTTTGGAACCCATCCCTATCCCGGACATCTCACCTACAGACCCTCTGGCTGCCCCCCCACTCCACCACCACGCCCCTGAGCACCCCCCCCCGACTTCTGGAATTCTGTTCTCTGCTGAGTAACTCCATCTTCCACATGGTCTCCTTGGGTGACCCAAGGCCAGCTGCCTTCACGAGGTCCACACCTGGTCCACAGGAAACAGACAGACAACCCTGCTCTGCCAGGCTCTGGTGCACAGGTGCCCCAGGGCTTCCCTGGCCTTCCTCTAGTCTGTAGACTTGTAGACATCAGTCAGATGCCCATCCCTGGGTCACTCAAATTCTAGGGCACACTTACCACCATCTCTGAGTGCTTCCTTGCCTCAAGCTACCCTGGACAAGCTAGACCAGCAGAGTGTGGGGGGAAGAAGAGAAGAAGTGCAAAAGGAAAAAAATATTGAAGAAGCAAACCATAACCCTTTTCCCTCTGCAGTTTTGAGTCTATGTCAAACTCAAGTTGGTAGAGAAAAGAAATTCTACATTATATGAGAATTTTTATGTGAGGTATGACTTTTTACTACCTGAAAAGGTCAACTAGTTATTAGTATCTGAGGATGGTGGGTAAAGCTATGATAACTGCTCAAGGCTGACTTCCCCACAGTATCTGAGTTTGTGTTATGCATTGTTGGAGCCCCTACCCCTCTGTCTGTGGGGACAAAGCAGGGACAGACAAAGGAAGGGAAGTCCACACAAAAGAGATGAGCATTTCCAGAGAGGTGGGGGGCTCTCCCAGTGAAGAGTGGTGCCTAGAAACAAGCAACAAAAAAAAGTCTCTAGAAAGAGGGAACGGTTGAGGGGGTCTCAGACCCAGAGTGTTGAGTGAGAATATCCTGCTGCCAGGTTCCACACTCCTTCTTTGGCAGTAGTGGTTTGGTGTGGTGGAGGGTCATATTACAGTGGATGGAAGAGATGATGGGAAGGAAGAAGGGAGGTAGTGAGGGTAAATGCTTCCTCTTTCCAGAAGTTTGACTGGGGAAGAAAAATGAGATGGGATAATAGCTTAACAGATATGAGGCTCAGGAGAGGGTGGTGTAAGATTTTTTTAAGATTGTTTATTTTATGAGAAGCAGCCCATACAGAGTAGATATTCAAAACATGCAGGAAAGAGAAGGGATCATTGATGAAATGCGGACTCTGAGGAGCCAGATGTGTGGGTATGGGGTCGAGAGCCCAGGAGGAGGGGGACGGAAGTGTCCATGGTGAAGGCACAGAAGAGAGCGGGTAAGGGATGGGGAGATGGGGAGGACGTGTTGAAGGAGCTCGTGCCGAGCAGCTCTGTCTTCCTTGTGGGGTAGGAAACAAGGTCATGTGCAGAGGACAGAGCAGCAATCCACCCAGTGCCTTCATCTGCTTCATCATCTTACAGTCAAGCTGTGTCTCCTCTCCCTTGGTTTCTCAGTTCTGTCCTTGGACACAGACAGGCCCCTGGAAGGCTATTTTAGAGTCTGCGTTGAGATTTAATGTCTTGGCTTATATAGAACATGACTGCAATGACAGGCATGGCACAGACTCTTATGTGGGGGGTGGTTCCATTCAGTTTGAGCTGTTTTGTATCGTAATCACGCAGGTAAATTGGAGGGGCGTCAACACGTCTGGGACTTGGACCCTCTGCAGGTGGTGCTGGGTGAGCAGGGGACAAGGCTTCCCACTGGTCAGCTTTCAGGTCCCAAGGGGTCTCTTGGTCTTTTATCCCTCATGTTTCAGTGTCTCACATTGTTGTTGTGTTGGGTTTTAATGTTCTGTTTTGTTCTTTTGTTATTGTTGGCCTATCTGTATTTTCTCCATGTTTTCGACATGTACGCAAGCACACGTGTGTACAGCGTGATCCCCATGAGAACAGGGTCTTTGTTTTGTAACAAAATAAGGTTTCAGTGGCTGAAAGATTTCAAATAGAGTCGGAGGACATCCTGGAGAGATTATGGAGTGATAAATTTCAAAGTTCAGTTTAACAAGTAGTTATGGAGAAAATTTCAAAGTATAGCACAGGTTACTAGTTCAGAATTTCAGAATTTCCTTCTGGCTGTTCTAACACACTAGAAGCTAAAAAGAAGTATCTGTATAATGATTTAGTAGTGATAATCATTTGTGAAAGCCTAACTTCTCTGTTACAACTCCTCCCTCCCATTTGATGATTCTCTCATTCTCCAGGGAGATTTGGGCAATGACCATTCTGGCCTCTTCATGCTGTAAGGGGTGCTGACACTGTGGGTTACGGGAATGCAGCTGGTTGACGCTCTGGGACAGGCTGTTGGCTGGAGCGTGGCATACCTGTGTGTTTCCCGCATTTCCTCTATGCTGGAAAACTGTGGGTGTAAAAGGCAGCATGGACTGAAAAGCAGCGTCTGGGGGTTGGCGGGAGGTGACACTGTATTACATGGACACTTTGATTTTAAGACACATCTGGGTTTTGGAAATTTTAACATGAGAATAAATAGTTCTCGGAATGGCTTTCATCTGCAAAATCCCCTGGACAGGAAGGGCTGTGTCCGCTGTGCAGCCGGGGCTCATCTCAGCATCTCTGACTCTGTACATGACTGCAGCCAGCTCTGAAGGGCAAGTGTTTTTGTTTTTTTAATTTAATGCAGTTTTTGGGGGGGGGGTTGTTTTTGGGTTTTTTTGGCATAGGTGGGCACTGGGAATCGAACCCGGGTCTCCGGCATGGCAGGCGAGAATTCTGCCATGGAGCCACCGTGGCCCGCCCTGGGCAAATGTCTTTAAAATCACTCCCCAGAGGGGTCCCTCTACTAACCATGCTGCTGAAAAATGAAAAGACTCTTTCATGGAAAGAAAGATCAAGATACAAACTATGCAGATAACTAGATCTCTCGTTTGTAGAGACGAGCAGAGATACCAGATGGCGGTTCCCTCCCTCACCCCTGCAGCTGTAGTGAGGACAGGCTACCAGCTCCCACCCGCAGTTTGCTGAGTGCCAACCTGGGAGCTAGAAACCGGTACCCTCCCTCCTCCCACCCTGGCACTCGCCACACCCCAGCACAGGGACAGGCTCAGGCATGTGCTCTGGAGTGGAACTGCTGAGAAAAATGTGGTGACGTGAGCTCCGGGCGGAGGGTGAGTCCCAGAGGGCATATGCAAGCAGCAAAGAGGACTGATAAACTACTAGTCGTGAGCAGAGAGGAATCTGGCTTCCAAGACAGAAGGGAGGAGAGAGGAGAGGCATTGAGGGGCTGGGGAGCAGAGAGGAGTCTGTAAGATGGTGGAAGATGTGTAAGCTTGATGCACCCTACCCAGGAACCCCAAATCTTTAAGAAGTGATAATAATAATAATAACCACAGATGTACATGTGAGTGTCTTCCTGGTGAAAATCTCAGAAGAGGCTGAATCATCTCTATCAGGAAAGTAGAATGTCCACACAGACAGGAGGCTGCATGAGATCCTAAACACTTGGGGACACATGAGATATCCGGTGAAGGCTTGAGGCTCCTAACGGCCCTGGCTTTAGGGTGAGAATGATTCAAGTTCATTTTGTTTGGTCTTACAGTCCCAGCTGACATGGGGGTTACATGGCATGGACTTATGCAAACTGTTACACAAGAACAGAAGAACTGTCCTTCTTGACTTATCTTTAAGCGAAGCTGACCTGTCCATGTACCAGGCACCCACCCACCCCAAGACAGCACAGAATCACCCCACCGACGGTGATGGACAGCCATTGGCCAGTGCCTCCTCTTGGCTTCCGTTCTGCCCCGGTTCTCCCTGTCTGCTGACCTTCAGCTTTGCCCCCGAGTTTCACACCGGCTCCTGCTCCTGCCCCTTAGACTGAGGTGGTATTTTCCTCAGCGCTAACACCCAGCATCCCACACACTAACTCAAATTCAACCCTCCGACACTTTCTCTTACACATCTAGTGTAGATCAAACCATCTCACCCTGACAGGAACTTACTTCCCAGGAGCCCCAGGAAGTGGAGAAGGGAGTTGTGACCCTACAGAGGACAATTCCTGTGCGTGCTCCGGGACAACCTACCTCCTGGCCCCTGGCTGGTGAGGGAGGCTTCTTAAAATGCAGATTCCAGGCCCAGCCCACCCCTGAGTTAGGATCTCTGGGTCTGGAGCCCAAGAGCCTACATGGTTAATGAGGTTCTGCAGTAACACCAAAGGTTGAGAATCACCGTCCTAAACGATGCAATCCACCTTCGGGTTGACAGTTCCACAAGCACATACAGGAGACTCCTGGCCAATTATAAACTCTGAGCAAATAAATTCCAACTGCACCATGCAGCCATTAAAAACAGGGTAGAAGAATATTTGGTGGCATGAATGTATTTATGATATATATTTACGTTAAAATATCAGGTCTGGTCTCACATCCTAGTACAATATGAATATTTATATATGCATAGAACATTCAGGAAGAACATACATAAACAATTAACCTGGATAATTGAATTATGAGCGCTCTTAATTGTTGTTGTGTTGGGTTTTAATGTTCTGTTTTGTTATTTTCTTATTGTTGGCCTATCTGTATTTTCTCCATGTTTTCGACATGTACGCAAGCACACATGTGTACAGCGTGATCCCCATGAGAACAGGGTCTTTGTTTTGTAACAAAATAAGGTTTTAGTGGCTGAAAGATTTCAAATAGAGTCGGAGGACATCCTGGAGAGATTACGGATGGACGCTGTATGCCATGCTCCAACCAACAGCCTGTCCCAGAGCGTCAACCAGCTGCATTCCCATAACCCACAGTGTCAGCACCCCTTACAGCATGAAGAGGTCAGAATGGTCATTGCCCAAACCTCCCTGGAGAATGAGAGAATCATCAAATGGGAGGGAGGAGTTGTAACAGAGAAGTTAGGCTTTCACAAATGATTATCACTAC
This sequence comes from Myrmecophaga tridactyla, assembly GCA_004026745.1. Taxonomy (NCBI): domain Eukaryota; kingdom Metazoa; phylum Chordata; class Mammalia; order Pilosa; family Myrmecophagidae; genus Myrmecophaga; species Myrmecophaga tridactyla. The sequence goes on along the minus strand of PVIY010064043.1, from coordinate 1,250 downwards.
TAAATCATTATACAGATACTTCTTTTTAGCTTCTAGTGTGTTAGAACAGCCAGAAGGAAATTCTGAAATTCTGAACTAGTAACCTGTGCTATACTTTGAAATTTTCTCCATAACTACTTGTTAAACTGAACTTTGAAATTTATCACTTTTCTGTATATTTGTTCTATTTCACAATAAGAAATGTTTTTTGAAAAGAATCAATGAGTGAATAAATGTCTAAGAATAAAATAAAATGAAATAGTGTATTCTTATCACAGAATATTTTGCAAAAAGAACCTGGACCATCCCATTTTACTAAAAAGATATGGGACACTCTTCTCCCCTCAGCTGTGATGTTTATGCGCAGACATTTATTTCAGACACTTTGGAAGGGGCAATGCTGAAGACAGACGTGTGTGAGAAGGCAACTGGAGAGAAACAGATACTGGAAAAATAAAACATTTGTTGAACCGATCATTTCAATGCATACTTATAAATCTAAAAATGAAAAAGTTCTGTAATTATGGAGCAAAGAAGATGATCATCGTCTCTTCAACAAAATTAAAAGCTTTCAGATTTTCAAAAGTATTGCGTGTAACAACACAAGCAGAAGAGGAGCACTTTTCGATGTGTTTGAAATCTGGAATCAGTAGTTGCTGGACAAATATGTTCCAGGTTCATGCATGAAAGTTAAGGAACAGTTAGCTGAACTCAAATAATATACGTATTATACACGCAATATACACCCACAATGTACATACTATACACACAACACACACAAATAATGTACATATTATACACACAACACACACACACACAAATGATGTACATATTATACACAACACACACACACACACACACAAATAAGCAGATGATTGATTGATAAGCAGGTAGACACACCTTTTCAAATCCAAGAAAATATGGAATGACAATTTGGATTTGCTATATCTAATTTCTTATAATTTCTAGAAGTTATTTTTTCTTATCCCTTAATTCTTACTTTTACAGATTATTTATAAAAGAACTCAAAAATACAAGCACATACATATGTAGATGAATAAATTTAAAAGGCCTGTTGGACCCAGACGGTAAATGAGGGGTATCTTTGCGGCTACAGTGTGACTGGATTCTGGAACTCAGTCAGTTCTGTGTTAGGTGCCGAGACCCGTAGTGAACCGGGTACACCGCGCAGCCACTGTCCACCCCGGACCCCTGCTCTGCACTCTCCCGCGGGCGTCCCCTGAGCAGTGGGGAGGGTGGAGGAACGAGGC
>PVIY010064042.1:0-10295 GCA_004026745.1 Myrmecophaga tridactyla | reverse complement strand
CCCCCCCCACATTTATGTTGTTCATCTTTCCATTCAATCCCACACACCATGCCAAAATAGTCACTTTTCTAATTTCTAGCACATTACCTTATGTTAAATAAAATAAATTGTCTGTCTGCTTTGGAAGAGTCCCTTTCTGAGAAGTCATAGCAATTTTTGTCAAAAGTTAAAAATAAATGTGGGCTACATATATAAACAATTTCTTGCATGAACTACTTCAAAGGTATAAATCTTGTACAAAGAGTAAATAATAGAGGGGTATAGGGACAAACTACCATTGCAGGATAGGGTCTATATGTAACAGGAAGACATCAATACCACAAAGTACCACAGCAATACCACGGGTGAATATTTGGGACAATAGTTAAGGGGAGGTTTGGATTTTCTATTTCATGAGGGTGTGTTTATAAGTTATTTTTCTCTGTTGAGCAATGAAAATTGTCTAAAATTGAAAGTGTTGATGATTGTACAACTAAGCAAGGATAATATGAGACATAGATGGTTGACTGTGCACATTATACATAATATCCAATGGAAGGAGGTGGCTGAAGGATATGTTGACTGAAAAGTAGAATGACAAACTGTGATGCATACGTAGGAATATTGTGTGGCTACAGAAAGGGACGAAGTTGTGAGGCATGCAATTAGGCGAATGTATCTTGGTGACATTATGTGGTACAAAATAAGCTAGAAACAAAAGAACAAATATTTTATTGTCTCTTTTAGAAAATACTTATGAGAAAATTGGGGCCTAGATTGTAAGCTTTTATAGCATTCACATTTAGTCTGGAACTGTAAATGTTATTTCTAGGTTTTGAGATGCTATGCTGTATACATATAACCTGGTATCTCCCTGGAACTTTGGCCATCTGTGTGACAACTAAGACTCAGAGTTGGAGCCTTGTAGCTCTGAAATTCAGCAATGCTACATGCAACAACTGTTAAAGAAACTGAAAAAGCAAGTTTCAATTAGAGGTAAGAACAAAGTCGATCAAATCAAGACTAAGTAAGTCAGACTACAGGGGTAAGGATGACATTGTAGGTATTTTACAGCTTTACCTTCTGTATGAGACAAAGAAAGAGAGGTTTAGATTGTAGAAAATCTAAATTTTCTGTAGCATATAATCTAACTCAACCCATTCAGATATCTCATCCAAAGGACACAAACACATGGAACTCAGAATGGGAATGAGAGCTTGTAATTCTGTATAGCTTAAGTCTATACCTGGGTATATCCCAGAGTTTGTTGAGCAGATAATTAAAATGTATTGGCAAAGTCCCTTGAGAGACTGGAGAAAAAATATGGAATTATTGAATTTTACCACTGGGGAAACCCCTGATACTGTCTCAAACATTAGGGACTACCAAACCAATTGGCCAAGCTCTTGGGCTTGAAGCTTGCTCTTGTAAAGCCTATTTCTGTGGCAGAGGAGCTATATTTATGCCTAAGAGTTACTTCCCAAAAACCTCTTTTGTTGCTCATATGTGGCCTTTCTCTCTGAGCCCAACTCAGCAAGTAAAATCATTACCCTCCCCACTGCATGGGACATGACATCCAGGGGCAAAAGTTTCCCTGGCCATGTGAAACATGACTGCCAGGGATGAGCTTGGCCTTGGCACTATGGGATGGACAATACCTTCCCAATCAAAAGGGTGAAAAGAAATGTTACAAAATAAGATATCAATAGCTGAGAGAGTTCAAATGGAATTGAGAGGCTATTCTGGAGGTTACTCTTATGTTCGCTTCAGCTAAATATTGCTAATTACTAGGGTTTGCCAAAGCCAAACCAAAACCATTCCTGTCAACTCTAAAGAACACCTATGGCTTTATCTGAGATTCTCCAAAAGTTTTGTGCACTAGGATTACTTTCTAGAAGCCTACAATCTCCAGATGGGTTCCTAGACAAACTAAGTCCTGAAATCCAGAGTGGCCAGCCTCTTCAAGAACATCAACTAGTCCCATGCCCCTATGCCATATTATTGACACACCTTTCCAACATGAAAAGTTAAAATAGGCATAACCCCAATACCCTAAAGATTGGGAGAAGGATCAAAGGAGAAGGAGGAGTTATAACAGAGAAGATATGATTTAACAAATAGTATGACTGCTGAATCATTATATTGATATTTTTTTCAATCTCCAGTACTTGGAGCATCTAAAAGAAAAACCTAAAGTCGTGGAACTGTAAACCATATAAAATTCTGAAATCTGTACTATAACTAGTTGTTACAATGTACTTTGAAAATTACTGCTTTTTTGTATATATGTTATATTTCACAATAAAAAATGTTAAAAAAGAAAAGTAAACATGGGACTTTCTAAAAATTAAACAAAACAAAACCAAATGGACCATGTCCTGCAGAAATTGCAGTTTAAGCAACAATTGAAAATGGGCTGGTTTTGGTAAAAAAAAAAAAATGGCCTATCAAAAAAAAAAAAAGACAAGTATGCTATAACAACAACTCTGTGATCATTCCCCACATTATAAGACCCTCCTTTATAATATCGAACTTAAATTTCAACAACTTATGGTGAGTTCCTCTTTGCAAATCGCCTTATTGTCTTAAAAGCTAATGTAATTTTCTAACTATTTTGAGAATCTTACTCAGGTTTGAGATCTCCCTGTTGGAATAGTTTCTCTTTCAATAAACCCATTATGTTGATCTTTTGACTCTTGGTCTTGCCATATTTAGAAATTCATATAAATGCAATTATAAAGTATGTACTCTATTTTATCAGGCTTTTTATACCTCACACAATGTTTTTCAAATTTATACATTTTGTTGCATGTGTGATTAGCATTTCATTCCCTTTAATATCTGAGAAACATTTCATTATAAGATAATGCTTCAAATTTTCTAAGCATTCATCTATTGATTGACATTTGGGTTTTAAGATTTTTAAATCAGTTTTACTGAGGTACAGTTTACATAAATTAAAATAAATGAATTTTAAAAATAAAATTTGATGAATTTTGAATAGATTCATACACCTGTGAAACCACACCTCAATCAAATTAGAAATTACTTATAACCACTGGAAGTGTCTAATGATCATTTGTCTGTAATGCCCTGGTCTGAGGGTAACCAGTGATCTGATTTCTATCACCATAGCTTAGATTTTCCCATTCTGTAACTACATATAAATTGAATCACAAAGTCCTTTTGTCTTCTTTCATTCAACTTTTTTTTTATTCAACCATAATACAGGTAAACCTACCGCCCCTCCCCCTACATGGACATGAACTCCAGGAGTGTAAACGTCTCTGGCAACATGGAATATGATGCCCAGTGATCAGCCTGGACCCAGAATTGTGGGATTGAGAAAAACTTTTTGACCAAAAAGGGGAAGAGAAAGGAAACAAAGTTTCAGTGGCTGAGAGAATTGAAATAGAGTTGAAAGGTCATTCTGGAGGTTATTCTTATGCATTATATAGATATTCCTTTTTAGTTTTTAGTGGATTCGAGTAGCTAGAAAAAAATACCAGAAACTATTGAACTGTACTCCAGTAGCCTTGATTCTTGAAGATGGTTGTATAACTGTATAGCTTTTACCTGTTCTGTGTGATTTTGGCACTGATACTCCATGATACAGTGTATGGACAGATGAATAAGAAAATAAAGACAAAAAATAATTAAATAGTAGGGGGGAGTAGGGTGGATGGGATGTTTTGGTTGTTCTTTTTTTACTTTTATTATTATTTTTATTTTTATTGTTTTTGGAACAGTGAAAACATTCAAAAATTGATTGAGATGATGGATGATATGATAATACTGTGAACCACTGATTGTGTACTTTAGATGATTATATGGTATGTGAATATATCTCAATAAAATTACATTAAAAAAATTCAGCCATGGTAATGTTATTCTGTTTCCTCCATATTGGAGCATGAATCAGTAGTTTTTACTATTTTATTGTTGAGTTACCATGTATGAATATATCTGAATTTTCATATTAATTCTCTTGTTATAAATAAAACTGCTATGAATATTATTTTACAAGTCTTTTTTAGAGTATATATATTCACTGCTCTTAGGTAAATCCCTATTCACTGCTATTGGTATATAGCTATTAGTGATGAATGACACTTAGTGAACACTTATGAAGTGCCAGACATTGTTCTAAGCATTTTTCTTATCTTTTATACTGAAAATAACTGTATAAATATAAGTATAGATACTGAAAGACCTGCTAATAAGATAGCTACATTAGGGCGTGCCACGGTGGCTCAGCAGGCAGAGTTCTCACCTGCCATGCTAGAGACCCAGGTTCATTTCCTGGTACCTGCCCAGGCAAAAAAAAAAGAAAGAAAGAAAGAAAAAGATTGCTACATCATTTTAAAAAAGATGTCTATAAGATTGTGCAATGGTTGCAATCCTGCCCACACTCCCATCACAAGTAAGCTTCTGGTCTTTTTCAAGGCAAAGTGCCATATTAATTGTAATATTTATGTATTTCTTAATCATTAAAATGTGTGAAATTGTGCTGCCATTTTGATTAAATTTCAGTCTTATTTTTCCTAATGTGTTACTGACCAAGGTTCTGAAATGTTTTGCCCATAACACCATTTTCCTCATTAGCCCAGTATTTTTTATTGAGCAATTTTCTGTAGTGCAGCAACTTATACTGACACATATGTCCTATTGCAGCAGAAGTGACTTATCATTTTTCTCTTGCTGCTTTTAAAATGTGTTCCTTTGTTTTTGCTTTCAGCCATTTTACCATGATGACCTGTGTGTGGTTTTCATGTTTATCCTGCTCAATGTTCCTAGTGTCTATATAACGTGTAGTTGAACATCTTTTGTTAGTATTAAAAATTCTAAACCATTATCTCTTCACATATTTCTGCTACCCCATTATTTTCTCCTCTATGTTTAGCACTTAAATTATATTTTATGTTATACTTTTTCACTGTATCTTATATATTTATTATACTTTTTCTGTATTTGTCCCTTTTCTGACTATGCTTCAATCAGTATACTTATTTATGACCTCTATACTTATTCGCTAAAATCTCTTTAGCAATGTATAGCTTGTTCTTAAACCATCCAGTATTTTCTTAATTTTAGTAATTTACTAATTTTTCTAAAATTTACTATTTTTCTGTGGCAGTCCATCCCCTGGCTACAATTTTTTATGACCCACATGCATATATGTTTGCCTCCATTACAACATATGCTCACTCATGATTAAGTGCATTTTGAGTCATCGTATATAGAAATTTGTTTTAGCCACATTTCTTTTTTTAATATATATAAATTGATTTTTGCTTTGTAGCTAAAATATATTATTTTATTTTTAAGATTTAAACATTTCTCTAAGATTTATCTTGATGTTCAACATTCTGAGTTAATTTTCTCTGGTGCAAAATGTGTCCTTTTAATAACAGATTGTAGTCTATTATTGGAAGAAATCTTATTAAATTATATTATCAAATATTTTTCCACCCCTTGTTTTCATCTTTTTGTTTGAGAACTGAAATTATGCATGCTTTGACTATCTGCCATCCAACAATTGTTTAAAGAAGTTTTTAATCTTCATTTATCTGTTTTTCATCACAATTTTCTTATTTCTATCATTTATATCCTTACTTTATTTTTTGCCTGGCCTATAATCTCTGTTCTTTAAATTTTATCTTTGTTTTCATAAAGGAAATTTTCCATTTCTTTTCTGAATTTTACCACTTTATTTCTCTTATTTAACAGTTTTCTCGCTTCTGTTACATGCTCATCTCTTTCTTGAATTTTTGCATTTCTGCTTTATGGTCTCACTCATAGCCATAACTGTTTCACAATTTTATAATTTGTGGTGGGATGTATATGTATAATTTATATCAGCTTTATAGAACAATTTGTTCTGGTTAATTTTTTTACTCATTGGACATTTATACAGCTCTTTCTCAAATTGTTCTTAGAGTATCTTTAGATAGATGTTGTGTCTATCCTCTTTTGTAATTCTTATTTGTCTGTATCAAATTTTTGCAGGTAAGGGAGAAGGCAAGTATGTCTACCCAGCCACACCCCAAGAGCTTTGCAGAAGCAACTATTTCCTTTGAATATGGTACCTCTAGGCAGCCAAGTTTCCTCTGACTTTTGAGCTCACTCATGTTTAGGAGAGCTTCCTGAGTCCTCTAGTTACTTCAAAACCAATTATCACCAAAGTTCCTAGACTCTGTCTTGTAAGGGCTACTAGCCTCTCTTTAGGAAGACATTTACTCCTGATACTATATGAGATCTTCCACCTTTGCATCACTGGGCTGTTTCCTTCTATCTACATCTCCACATTGCCGATATCCTGTGCAAATGTCATGTAAGGTGGAGCCCTACTTTTGCTTGTAAATTTGAAGATCTACCACTTAATGCTTCCTATTCTTTCCCTATTCTCCTCTGTCACTCCCATCGCTATTTGCTACATGGCTCCAAAGATCTCTGTTGTGCCATTAACACTTAAAATTTTAAGGTTTCTCTTAACCTATACTAAGTTTTAGAGTTTGAGTATTTTCTTTCCTTCTCTTTTTTTTTTCAAAGAAAGGAGTTTATTATTTATGCTTATGTGTTCATGTGTATTCATGTGTCTGTTGTTAACTATTTTGTTCTGTGTGCTAATATGGAACATCAATATTTTAATGGGAATTTTTAAAACTAAACTGTTACCTTATTTGTATTACTGACAAACTTTTAAAACTGTCAAAATTTTTTGACAATCCTCAATACTCAATACTCATGAGGATTATTTCTATATCTTTTATAACATGCTAACACAGCATTGATGGTTGTTTTTTTTTTACTTTTTATACATTGAAAATTATGCACTGAGTTTTCTGCTGTGATATACTAGAACTGTACTCAATTTTATTCTCACTTCCATTGTCTCTCTTTCCTCTGTAGTTATGTCACTATGTGAGTTTTTAGTTCACTACTTTATTTTACAGCAGTATAATTCCATATAACTTTCCAATCTTTTCTGCTCTTATAGTAGAATACATACATGCACACACAATATCATAATTTTTGTTTTAAAAGTTGAAAATCTTTTCAAAATCTAAGAAAATAAAAAATATGATTTTTACCTTTATTTACCTTCATTCACAAATAAATATTTATTTCCAGTACTTTTCATTCCTTCCTGTGAATCCAAATATTTCCAACTGTAATGATTTCCCTTCTACCTGAAGACTTTCCTTTAGCATTTCTTCGAATGGGGGTACCTTGACTATGAATTCTAGTATGTTTAACTGAAACTGTATTAATTTTCCCTTCACTTAAAAAAAAATTCCACTGGATTCGTTTGTTTGTTTAGCACTTTAAAGATGTTGTGCTTATGCCACTTTCTCCCTGCCTCCACTGTTTCTTATGAAAAGTCTGCCATCATTTGTATCAGTATTTCTCTATGTGTAATATGTAATGTATCTTTTTTTTTTTTTAACATGGGCAGCCACTGGGAATCGAACCCGGGTCCTCGGGCACAGCAGGCAAGCATTCTTACCTGCTGAGCCACCGTGGCCCTGTAATGTATCTTTTTAACTTGAATACTTTTATAATTTTATTTTTGGTTCCCAGCAGTTTACCTTTGATAAGACTAGGTATAGTTTCCTATATAACTTCTGCCTTAGATTCACTGTCTATTTTGGATCAATGGAGTCTTTAATCAAATCTGGAAATTTTGTGTCATCATTTTTTGTCCTTCTTATTATTTCAGTTCATGCTTCAATTTGGCCAGGTGATGGTGCCCAGTTGTCTGGTCAGGCAAGCACTGGTCTAACTGCAAGGACATTTCATGGTTAGTTAATAAAAGAGAAAGCTGGTTTATTAAATCATTAGCATGTTGATTGCAGCCATGGCTGATTACATCTGCAGTCAGCCAAGGGGAGTGTTGTCCACAATTAGTGACTTTTAATCTGATCAGCTGAAGGTTTAAAGCAGAAGTAGGAAGAAAGAAACTCTCTCTTCATTTCAGCCAATCAACCTTTTCTGGGGGATTCATTATTACTTTTATCAGAGCTGTCATCTTGTGGTCTGACCTACAGAATTTGGACTTGTTCATCCTCACGGTTGTATGAGACATCTTTATAAAATCTCATTTTTGTAGATTTCACCTGTTGTTCTGTCTCCCAAGAGAACCCTGGTAATGGGAGTGCTTCTTGAGAAACAAAATCTTGAAAATGGGTTTTTGCAATTGATTTTCTATTCTGATTAGACTCAAATACACCAATAACTCCATTTCCAACAATCAAGATGACACTGACAGTCAATAGTGTGAATTGGCAATAGAGATATGCAAAATATCACCATCTGATTCTGCTAATTGGGCACTTATATGAGGCAAGTCTCTGGATGACAGTATTTTTGACACCTTTAACATAGTCTGTAGTTAAAAGGTATGATGATGTTGGCTTGTTTTTCATAGATACACTGAATACAATTACGAGAGAAAGGGATGAGCTGACATCTTCAAATTTGCAACTTCAATGCTGTATGAAAGATGTGAAAGTTTCTACGTGTGCCCTGTAAGAAAAATTATTTCCTGTGTTCACAGATTTGAGATCTCTGAAAACCAGATCCAGAGCCTCATTGAACAAGTAGCAAATTTATAACACAAACTAAAATCTCAACCTTGCAGGATGTCTGCTGTTAAAGTAAAGGCATTGATTGGAAAAGAACCGAATCTTGAAAATTGAGATGGGGACATATGGGTGGATAATGATGGCATTGGGTATATTGAAATCTTGAGTCTACTGAATCTTTAATAGATAAACTTCTAATTGTCTGCCTTAAGGAAAGAGCCTTCCACATCCAGCCTGCCCTAAGGAAACAATCACTCAATATCCAGACTGCCCTAAGGAGACAACTACCAGATTTCCAGACTGCCTTGAGGAAACAGTGTCCTGATCTCCAGTCTGCCCTGTGGAATCTGCCATCCAACTCTCCCTAAAGAGATCAACCTTTGAATGCCTGCTTAGCCTGTAACCATCTACCCTAACAAAGTAGCCCTCACTAATCTGTCTGGAGCAATTAATCCTGATTCACCAGATGAAAGTGCAATGGAATGCCCTAAGGTAAAAGGCTTGAAGAACAGTTCTAATTCTTGTTATGACCTGCTCCCACTACCCTTCTTTTCTTCAAGGCAAGTAACTAGACGAAGGTCTCAAAAGGCCCTATAAGGTGAGGTTCAAAGAGTGACCTAGGAGGAAGTACCCTATACTCCAAAAGAACTGCATGAGTTTTCCAATTTATATAGATAGAAATCAGGAAAATATGTGTAGGAATGGATATTAAGGGTGTGGGATGATGGTGGGAGGAATATAAAGTTGGATCAAGCTGGATTTTTTTTTATATGGGCTCACTAAGCAGAGATTCTGCATTTAAAGTTGTATCTCCAGGGGTCAGAAAGAGCATTAACAGTTTTGGTGGTTGATTGAAACATGGATCAAAGGAAGCCAACATTACCTGAGGTCAAAATGCCAGAACTTCCCTAGTATAATGTAGATGAGAGGATCCAAATGCTTAGGGAGACTGGAATGTTTGAATGAATTTATCATGGAAGACCAGCTCACACATCCCAGGAATGTCCAGAGGACACACCTTTACCAGGACTATGAGGAATAAATTTGTGAGTCTAGGTCCATCATCCCTGAAGAGCTCTATAGTTGTCCTTCTCTGTAGGTCAGATATTACTGTGGGAACTGCTATCACTGAGCTGGAATCCTTGAACACAATGGGGAAGTTTGGATCCTGAGATGGTAGAAGCCACACAGCAACACTGTTCTAGTTTGCTAGCTGCTGGAATGCAATATACCAGAAACGGAACGGCTTTTAAAAGGGGAAATTTAATAAGTTGCTAGTTTACAGTTCTAAGGCTGAGAAAATGTCCCAATTAAAACAAGTCTATAGAAATGTCCAATCAAAGACATCCAGGGAAAGATACCTTGGTTCAAGAAGGGCTATGAAGTTCAGGGTTTCTCTCTCAAATGAGAAGGCACATGGCGAACACAGTCAGGGCTTCTCTGTCAGCTGGAAGGGCACATGGTGAATACGGCGTCATCTGCTAGCTTACTCTCCTGGCTTCTGGTTTCACGAAGCTCCACGGGAGGTGTTTTCCTTTTTCATCTCCAAAGGTTGCTGGCTTGTGGACTCTCTGCATCTCAGGGCTACATCGTTCTGCTCTCTCTGAATCTCTCATTCTCCAAAATGTTTCCTCTTATATAGGACTTCAGAAACTAATCAAGACCCACTCAAATGGGTGGAGACATGTCATCCCCTAATCCAGTTTAACAACCCTTCTTAACTAAATC
>PVIY010064041.1:0-10296 GCA_004026745.1 Myrmecophaga tridactyla | reverse complement strand
ATTGGATGCTTAAAATGTGCAAAGCACTAGGCTAAGTCCAGAGGAAATAAGGAGCTATAGTGCACTTTCCTGCAATTAGGAGCTCAAATTTTTTTTAATTTTTTTTATTTTTTAGGCAATAAAGCATTTTTTAATTGAGGTGCATGTACATTGCTTTTGAGACATAGTGACCTTGCACCCTGTGCCAGCTTGAAATTGCCATGCACCCCAGAAATGCCATGTTCCTCAATCTTCATTCAGTATTGCTGGGTGGGGTCTTTTTTATTGTTTCCATGGAGATGTGACCCACCCAATTGCAGGTGGTAACTTTTTCTTTTTTTCTGATAATATTTAAAAAAAATTTTTTATTTAAGCAAACAAACAATACACTTAGAACCACCAAAAATGGATATCTTTTTATTTAACCATAAGCATATTTAAATAAAGTATCCATATAATCATTGTAAAGGCTGTGTTTGCACAGTAAATTTCATAAACCAATTTAAAATTAAAGTAACAAGGAGCTCAAAATTTGTTCTAATGGGGAGGAGATGTATGTACAATTTCAAAAACAAAGCAGCAAGAGAGCCAAATAGATGCTTCAGAGAATACTTTCTATTAAAGCTGGCAGAGAAAGGACCTCAAAGGAGAGAAAAATTGTGAAGAAGATAGAACTCAGGTTTGGAAGAAGCAAAGGACATAGAGAAGTGAGAAAAATGTACCCTGCATGTCCTGAAAAGATTAAACTCATTTCTCTGGAAACCACGGTTCAAATGTGAGGTATTATGGCACAACAGAAAAAGTATAAGGTTTCAGAGATGGACAAACCTGGATTTAATCTTTGCCTTGATAGTTTTAGCTGCTTGAGGATACATCATCCATGCCAATCTCAGTTTTCTCTTCTGTAAAATGGGTGCTCTCTTCCGCTTTCAAGGTTCTTATGAGAATTAAAAGAGTTAATATGTGCAAAATCTCCTAACACAAGATCTGACCCACTGTCAAAAAAAATCTATCATTTGGAGATAGTTTTGTCTTTCTCCAAAACTTCGTGATCGTCATCATCAATAACTAATGAGAGATCTATTTGGAAAGGGAGCTGGAAGTCAGGTTGTGGAACACAAGGAATGTTTTAAGAAAAAGCTTTTAAATTTTGCTAGTTGCTGGGAAGACATGAAAGACTTTGAATATGGAGATGGCATGTTCACAGAGGTATTTAAAAAGAGCACCCTGGCTGTAGTGCATGATCACTGACTTTAGCTGACTTGATTTTAGTAGTAATTTACTGTATTATTTGAGACCATTTAATTCTCCTATTGGGGGTGATGGAACCTCATCGACTGTTAGTAAGCTAATAGCTCATAATATTCAGGGAAAGTTCATAAGCGGAGCCAACTTCATGAGCCTGTGCCCTGTGCAGTCACACAGGGCTCCACACACAGAATAGTCCTATCCTTGCTTTAAGGTTCTGTTGTTGCCATCTTGAAATCCTTAATAACTGAAATTCTTAATAATTTTTAAACAAGCACCCACATTTTCATTTTGCATTAGGCTCTGCAAATTACGTAACTGATCCTGCACGTAAAATATGTTATATATGGCTAACAACTAAATATGTAGTATGCGGATATGAATATAACTTATAAGATGTGCTAAATAACAGCAGTCAGTACATGAGTACCCTACAATACAGACCAAAGAAAGGCATAAAATATGATTAACAAACAAGGATAATTCAGTAAGAAAGTAATGAAAAGACCGATGAACCTGACATCCAGGGGCTTGCAGCTGCTAAAGTGGTCACTCATTAGTGACCTCTAGTATGGTTTTATTCCCATACTATGCTAGTCAAGAAATACAGATACAATCCACAGCATTTCAGCAGACTAATTGACTAGCTACAGCCACAGTCTGCTACATTACTTGGCTTTCTACTTTAACAATAGAGCAACTATCTCTCATTGGCACAAGGCATCTTCATTCTGTGAGCTCCCGGCTGGGCCCTCAGTCCTTTTACCCACACAATAAAAAGAAAACAAGAGTAAGAGAACATATGCACAATGTTGTTTAACCCACGATTCAGGGAGTGTGGTCCTGTGGCCTGTTGCACTCTGCCCACAAGTGTGTTAATCTATCTCATCTCTTTCCCATTTCTTCTCATTGTACTTTCAATGGACTCAACAAATCATGTGACTTGACAATTTTATGTGAGCAATGTGAGCCTTTCAGTCTCATGATTTCTGGGAAAGCTTGGTGGTCTACACAGATGCCTTCATTACATCGAGGTAATTTTTCCCATGTCAAGTTCAAATCATGATTCCATCACTTAATAGTTGTCTGGCCATAACAGTTATTTAATCTCTTAGGGTTTGGGGTTCTTTATCCATAAAGTCAAAATAATAACATCTACCTTGAAAGGTTATTGAGAGGGATAAATGAAATTATGATATTAAATCAATAATAGCAAATATATATATATAATGATTACTGTGTTCCAAGTACCATTCTCAGTGTTTTATGCCTATTAACTAATTAAGCTCCTCAATAACTTTATGAAGGCTTTCAGTAGAATGAGATGGGGGTGCAAGATGCTCCAGCATTCTCCACAGAATATATGAACAAATAGCAAAAACTGGCAGAAACATCTTCCTCAAAACTCCAGGAGACAAAAGGGTTTCTGTGACAGGGTGAGCATGAAATCAAGAAAACACAGCTTTTAAAAAAATGGTAGAAATAAATGAGACCTCATCAAAACTTAAGACTTTTGTGCATCAAAGGACTTTATCATGAAAGTAAAATGGCAACCTACACAATGGAAGAAAATATTTGAAAACCACATATCTGATAAGGGTTTAATATCCAGAATAAAGAAATCCTTTAACTCAACAACAAAAAAACAACTCACTCAAAAAGTGGACAAAAGACTTGAATATACATTTCTCCAAAGAAGATACACAAATGGCCAGAAAGCACATGAAAACATGTGCAACATCATAAGCCATTAGGGTAATGCAAATGAAAACAACAAGATAGGGCGGACAACAGTGGCTCAGTGGCAGAGTTCTTGCCTGCCATGCTGGAGACCCGGGTTCAGTTCCCACTGCCTGCCCATGTTAAAAAACAAAACAAACAAGATGCCATTTCATATGTACTAGAATGGCTACTATCTTAAAGAAAAAGGAAAAATACAAGTGTTGAAAAGGATGTAGAGAAACAGGAGCATTCTTCCATTGCTGGTGGGAATGTAAAATGTTACAGTTGCTGTGGAAGACAACTTGGCATTTCCTCAGAAAGCTAAGTAGAGAATTATTATGTGACCTGAAAATCCCACTTCTAGGTATATATAGAAAAAAATTGAAAGCAAGGACTCAAACAGATATTCCTATATCAATGTTTATAGCACAATTATTCACAGGTGCTAAAAGATAGGAAACAAACTAAGTATCCATCAACCAATGAATGGATATACAAAATGTGGTATTTACACATAGTGGAATATTATTTAGCCATAAAAATTAATGAAGTTCCTTTTTCCATGTGACAATATGGATGAACCTTGAAGATACCATGTGAGTGAGATAAGCCAGACATAAAATGACAAATATATGATCCAATTGATATGAAATAATTAGAATAAACAAGTTCATAGAGTCAGACACTAGAACACACGTTACCAGGGGCTGGGTGGAATTAAGGAATGGAGAGTTTATACTTAATTGGTATGGAGCTTTATTTGTGATAATAGAAAAGTTTAAATAATGGATGGTGGTGATGGTAGTACAAATGTATGAATATAATTAACACCAAGGAATTACATATTTGAATGTGGCTTAAAGGAGAAATTTTAAATTGCATACATGCTACTAGAATAAAAGCTTTTAAAAACCACAGAACTCTACAACAGGGCAGTGCAATGGTGGCTCAGTGGCAGAATTCTTTCCTGCCATGTTGGAGACCCAGGTTCGATTCCTGGAGCCTGCCTATGCCAAAACCAAAAGAAAACAAACAAACAAAAAAAACCACAGGACTCTACAACACAGTGAACCCTAATGTAAAATATGGACCATAGTTAATGGTATAATCAACATAATATTGTTCCTCCAAATGCCTCAAAAATACTGTACTAAAGTATTAATAATAGAGAAAATTTGGGGGGAGGGGAACTTTACATTTTTTGCATGATTTTCTTATAAAACCTACAACCTCTCTAATAAAAAATATATTTAAAAATTAACTGTATGAAGTAATTATACTTTTATTCCTATTTACCAAAAACACAGGAAATTCAAGAATGCGGTAGTTAATAAACTTGCCCAAGGTCACAGTGCAATGACTGGTACCTGGCAGGCACTTATTAAATAGTGAAAAATTGGATATCAATATTACACTTGGATCAATAAAATTCAGATGTACTAACTGCCTGCAGACTCTTTCTCTTTTGGATGAGAAAATCAATATATCCAAGATGCTGTAAGATACGAAAACTGAAGGCCTATGATTTGATTGAGGCATTGGTTTAAAAAATCTAACATGTTCGAAGAGTATGTTATGTGTGTGTACACATGCCTAAAAGTCCTCCTTTTTGTAATCTCTCATTCCTTCACAATGACAGATAAAAGAAAGGCCTCTGTGAACTACAGTAGAAACCATGATTCCTACCCATAAAATCTTAAGCTCCAAGGAAATTGTAGAGAAAGGGATAGTTTTCTCATAAGCTTTTTCATGTAGCTCCTGCAGGGGCAATCAGCTCTGTCCTGTCTCACTTTCTTAGAAATATATCAGCTCCCTCAACCAAAACACAAAGCCAAAAGAAATGAGGGCTTACACCCAAAGCAGCTTGGAAGGGTGAAGGAAGAATGAGTAAAGACATGTATCACCTTAATGGTTAG
The DNA here is from genome assembly GCA_004026745.1 of Myrmecophaga tridactyla. NCBI lineage: Eukaryota > Metazoa > Chordata > Mammalia > Pilosa > Myrmecophagidae > Myrmecophaga > Myrmecophaga tridactyla. Next base: position 5,431 of record PVIY010064041.1, on the reverse strand, counting down.
CTGACACTTTCATGTGCCTCTTTAAATGGAAATAAATCCTAAGGGTAGATAATGCTCTTGGCTTTACTGGGCATCTCATTAATGAACCACCAGGGCTAGTCTGCCAATGGACAAGGGTGCTACAAAGCTCAGAAATTAAAACAGTCAGTATAACACCTAAATAAACATTTCTGGTATCAAAATATTTTTAAACTGACTTCCACCCAGAAACCAGTTCCATGCAAAATTATACTCAGAGTATTCCTGTATCCTAATTTGTAGACTCACAAAATGTTAGAACTACCCCTTCTCCAAAATAAGCTTCCTTATATATCCAGTTAAGTAGGGTTTTCTTTTAACATTCTTATTTTATTTGCTACAGAAACATTCTTTATTTAAATGAATGCTTTATATGCACTGCTTTATAAAGAAGTAACACTAGGTCTCCTCCGGTCAAAGCTGGGGTTGTGGCCAAGCAGCCCTCTCTCCCTCTTCACTCTACCTCCCATGCCCTGAAAATTTCACCAAACCACTTGAACTCTGAATACAGCAGTTTGAAAACCATGAACCACAATCCAATCCCTTCATTTTATAAAAAACCAAACTGAGGCCCAAAGAGAGTAAAGTAGAGTGTAGACCAGAGCCCAAGTATTTCAGTCCACATTTTATTCCACGATCACAAAAATAAGTGACTGCTTATTTAAGTTTAGTCATGAAAATTTTCAATCTACCACATATAAAATTGTAATATAGTTAAAGTTTTAGGAAGCAGGATAAGTAATACAGAATCTTTATTTTCTGCCTAGATGTTTTGTTTCACCAGGTTACTACTGCCATCACTTATTGGTAGGGGGACTTAATCACCCAACTTCTAAGTTTAACCTATGAACAATTTAAAAATAGATTATACTTGATAATCTTGCCATTGGATATTTTTAAGTAAGTTAACTGATATAAAATAAGAATTAATTTACTTTCAAATTATTGGAAAAATACCATTTTCCCTCCTCTCTCCCTAATACACACATCCGTAATTTAATGAATTGTCCACAGAGCAGTGTCCTGCTTAATTAAGTTTTCTGTTTTTCAGAATTAGAGACATTGGCTCTCAGTCCTAATTGCATATCAATGACTGCCAGATTAAAAAAGGAAAATACATTTTCTTAGTCATTGGCCAGGCACATTTGCCCCTCCACCTAGAGATTCTTACTCAGTAAATTTAAGGCAGCATTGGTGTGTGAACCTGCATTCACAGGCAGTGAAACAGAGGAAAAGCATTGTTGTATAGTGGTATGGAAAGGAGATGGCCCAATTCTATAGTAAGGTAATTTGGCCTCCAAAAAGAGATCTGGCATTTGTCCTGGCTTCTCGGGTGTAACTCTACATACTTGGAATTTCCCATATTAGGAGAATCTTTTCTGTCTCCTGGTGCACTCCAGCCCACACATGATAGTTTATACTCAAGAGATGACCCAGGGTGGGGCAGAAACATCAGTGGTCTAAGGGTGGAACTAGCCATACAAGAAAGACCAACCAAGTGATTACAGGGTTGGGGCTTTGATCCACATCGTATCAGTCCAGCATCCAGGGAGAAGAAAGGGAATAGAGATTAAGTTCAACCACATGGGCATTGATTCAATTAATCATACCTACATAATGAGAACCCCCCCCCCAAAAAAAAAAACTCTGATCACTGAATCTTGGTAGCACTTCTCTAATATATCAACGTGCCAGGAAGGTGATATATTCTGACTCCACAAGGAGAGGACAAGGAGTGATGTGTTTGAGATCCTTTCAGACCTCACCCTATGCATCTCTTCTCAGTTACATCCTTTTTGATATAATAGAATTATAATCACAAGTGCAGTGGTTCCTTGAGTTTTTGAGTTGTTTGAATGAATTATCATTAAATAATTATCCCACCAGCCTGAAGGTGGTGGGAACCCCCAGATTTGTAGCCAGTTGGTCAGAAATGAGGGTGGGCCTGGGAAACTCCAAATTTGTGGCTAGCATCTGAAGTGAGAGGAGTCTCACGGGGACTCTGCTCTAACCTCTGGAATCTGGCTTAACTCTGGGTAGTTAGAGTCAGAATTGTACTGTAGTTAGTATCAGAAATTATTGCACTTACAGAGCCAATTCTGTTGACCTGAAAATGTTAAGTTCCAGTTTTTGAGTCATGTTTTAGAGTCTACATGGATTCACAACCAATTTCTAGAACTTCTCGAGTGTGTGTTAATTGTTTGTATTAATCATCTTTTGATCCAAGCCCTAAGAATGCTCTATTCTAAAAAATATGTGGGAGCTACCCCCAATTTCCCTACAATGTTCTTAGAACCATCAGCCACCATTGCTAAAGATTTTCCCTAAAACGGATCTTGAAAGCCTGACCCTCTCTAAAATCTGTTTTAGGAGTTTCATGAGTTGTTCAGAGTCCATAACCAGAACAGAAATCTTGGAGTTCAGACACAGATCCAAATCTGTGATCAAAACGTCTATCTGCTCCACTTATTTTAAACCAAGTATTGTAGATTTCATAGTCTTAGCCAGGAGAGATGGCTGGAGACTAATTTCTGGGTACAATAAAATCCTTAGAAGCACTCTCTGAGAGTTGGATGTTTCTGAAAGAGATAAAGTAGGGGCAAGTGGGAAACTGCCTGGGAGCTCCCAGACATTAGCAACATTGGCTAGAGAAACCTTTACCTGCATATACTAGGCAAATGTTGACTACTTGCTCTAATAATCTGACTGGCATCCCTGGGAGAGAAACTCAATACAGCATTCAAAAGCCTCCAGAAGAAGATAGGCTAGGCATTGTAGTTCCAACAACTTCATCACAGAGGTTTAAACTAAGAGACTCAAGTAGACCATGGCCACTGGTCCCAATCATGCAGAGAGCTGAGAAGCTAGAAAGCGGATACCACTCTGGCCTTGGTTAGTTACCATGAGACAGTGTGTATAGCAGATGGAGATGAAAAGCTGTGGTTATTCCTTCTCTTGGCTTAAATTTGTGCTTTTTTTCTGCTAATTGGCTTAGATTTTGAAGTTCACTATCATTATCTTGGTACTTGGCTTGATGGAACCAGTGTTTTCATCTTTCCCTGTCTGTCCATTTGTTTGACTGAGATTGATTAGATGACTCAATATGGATACTTGGAAATCAGTAGCTAGTACTGTGTTAGTACACAGTGATGTACCCGAAAAGTATTCATTTAATTTTGTACCTCAATCTAGACTCCAGAGGTTGGATTCCAGAGGTCTCAACACCTCACTTGAGCATGTACTATGAATGAAGGTGAACACAAGGTGCATTTCTGGTTCCATGGAGCTAATAACTTGTCTGTGCACAGGTGTGTGCACACATCTGTGTGTACATGTGCATGCACAGGGCATTCCCAGCCTACAGTTGTGTAACATTTCAAAAGTTTGCTGGAAAGATCATTGTTTAGAACTTGGAAAACCTTACTCTGCAAAACAAAAATATCTTAATTTATGGCTACATTCCCAGTTCACAGAGAGATCTAGAATATCTTCCTTTACTTTGTATATGAGATAACTGAAGCTCCAAAAAGTTAAGCAGATTCCTCCGACAGTACACAAGTTCTTACAGAACCAAGATGAAATGAATTTTCCTGATAGCTACTCCACTACCTTTCATTACAAGACAATAATGCTATAGAATAATTTTAGCAGCATCATTAGCTAAATTGGCATGCAGAGGGAATAACTTTGAAAACTCAGCATCATTTATAAAAATGATTCTATGGGAAATGCAATTTGGGGCACAATGGAGAAAAACAAACATGACTGCTATCAAAACATAATTCATTTTTCATTCCCCTCCTACAACCACCAAGGTTGTGAAATATAGTGTGATCCTCAGAGACAAAGTTGCTTTCATCCTCCAGAATGGGAAAATCATTTGACTTTGCAAATAATGTACCCCCGAGTGTGTTTGCACCCGTATCAACACTCAACTGAAGATTGAAATTAGGCCACTGACATGCTACCAGGAAATAGCTATTAACATAACCTTTAATTAGAATCCTATTTATTGCTCTTGGTATATTATCTTCCCTGTTCTTGAATGAGGACTGTCACATGAAAATATCATTTGAAGTTAGTACCCTGCAGAGAAACAAAGAGTGTTGTTTCCATACAAACCCATACAAACTTGCAAAATTCAAATATCCCTTTCAGAGAGATGGTAATGGATGTCTTAAACTAAGGAAACTCTCAGTTCATGAAACAAATGATTAAAGGGGAACTCAGAGATTATAAGATCCTAGACAACGAATTTGCCTGCAGCTGTTTCTAATTTATTATCTTCAGCCCAATCTCTCTGGTGAAATGGTATAGCATATACATGATATTAAATATGTGGATATATGCATATAAGCATTATATATAATAACCTAAGTAGTATATATAAGCTATATTACATAATGTTTTATAATATATCATGACTTAATTATATTATCATTGATTTATATATAATTAATTGAATTATTATAACATTGATATGTTATATAATATATATAATACTAAAGGGGCTTTAAGAGATCAGTATCAGGGAAAGTGTTTCTACGTATGAAAAGTAGCACCATACTTGAGAACTTCAATTTTCTTTTCCATTTTCCAAGGCTTGCATTTGACAGTAGCGATCATTTGTCTTTGCTCATCTAACTCTGCTTTCAATCTTTCCAATTCCTCTTCATCAATTTCTTCTTCTTCTTCCCTTTGAAAAAAAAAGATAGGTCATACATTTAAAATTAAGTTTTGCTTGGCTTCCAAACTTAAGACTGACATCAGAAACCCAGCCCAACTTTCTTTACTTGGTTATACAGTCATTGCTAAGATCCTTGAGCATTAGAGCTCGTATATGGACTCTAATACAGGATTTCTGGAATTATTGTAACTTTAAATAATAGTGTTTACAGTCTAATGTTTTGGATTAAAGTTGTTCTTTTATATCTATAGCCTCAGGTCTCAGAACTAGAAAACCTGTGGAAAGAATAGATGCAGAGCTAATCAAGTTATTTTCATCTTCTTGTCCATCTGTCTACATCAAATTCTACATTCATTTGATAACCTTATTTTTCATTAAAATATTAAATTAGAAGTGAAGGTGTCTTTGAAGCATACTTTAAAAATTCAAGTCAACCCTGTCTTAAGAACTGAAATAGGAAAGAAAATTTATTTCTTAATGGTAACCCAGCTTGTAAAACTCAAAACTTACATTGATAAAACCGTAACTGAAATGAATCTGGCGTGAGTGAACCCTTTGAAACAATCCTAAAAGGAATGTATATCTTACTGAGCAAGTGAGCTATATCTTTCCTTGTCTATTTCTCCAGTAGTACAAATAGGCTCCAGAACTCAAAGAAAACAAAAACCTAAAAGGAGCAGCATGGTTTTCAATAAAAGAATGCAATACCACATTGTATAGATAAAT
>PVIY010064040.1:0-10328 GCA_004026745.1 Myrmecophaga tridactyla | reverse complement strand
TAAATTCGACAGTTTAGATGAAATGTACAAGTTCTGTGAAAAGTACAACTTCCTTAAATTAATGGAAAAAAATAGGATGACCGAATCTTCTTACATCTATTAAGCAGTTTGGATTTCTAATTTAAAACATCCCCACAAAGAAAACTCCAGGCTCCGACGGTTTCACCAGTGAATTCTCCCAAAGGAGATAATACTCATCTAAAACAAACTCCTCCAGAAAAAAAAAAAAAGAATAAATTTTAACACATTTTATAAAGCCAGGCATTACTTTAAGGCCAAAACCTAAGAACTACATTTCAAAAAAGTGAAATCACAGACCAATCTTGTTTATGAGTAAAGATGGAAAAAATCCTAAACAAAACTTTAGTAAGTAAATCAGCAATATATAAAAAATATATGATTACTATATTCCAGGAATGTAATGGTTTAACATTAAAAAATCATTCAATGTAATTCACCACATTCATAGGGTAAAGGAGAAAAATAATATAATTATCTCAACAGATGCAGTAAAAAAAAATCGACAAAATTCAACAGCCATTCTTGATAGAAATTGCCAGCAAACTTGGAATAGAAAGCAATATCTGACTGCTAACATTATTATTATTAATGATAAAAATGCATGCTTCACACTGAATTCAGAAAAAAGACAAAGATATTCGCTATTACGATTATCATTCAGCATTGTTCTAGAGGTCAAGTCAACACAAGAAACCTGGCAAAAAGGAGATAGAAAGACTGAAAAGTAGAAGTAAAATGAGCATTATTTATAAACAATATCATTATGTACATAAATAATTGAAAAGAATAAAAACTATTAAAATTAGTAAATATTAACATTACTGTGTAGAGGATATCATTTGTATTTCTACATACTAGCAACAAATAATTAGAAAATGAAAAATTTTAAATGCTGTTTTACAGTAGCATTTTTTAAAGCCTCAAATGTCTAAATAAATCTAACAAAAAATACACAAGACCTGTACACCAAAATCCACAAGTCAGTATTGAGGGAAATTTTTAAAGGTCTAAAGAAATGGATGGATAATGAAATTTATGGATTGGAAGACTCAATATTATCAAGATATCCATTGATTTACAGATGAAATGCAATCCTGATCAAAATCCCAGCAGACTTTATTATTTTTTGGTAGAAATTGCCAAAATTTAAAAATTTACATAGATATGTATAAAATATAGAATAGTCAAAACAATTTTGGAAAAAACCCACATATCTGGAAGATACATTACCTGATTTCGAGACTTACTATAAAATTACAGCAATCAATTCATTGGCATAGACCAGACAAATAGATCAGTGAAATATATTACAGCAGCCATAAAAAAAACCTATACATATATGGCCAATTGATTTTCAGCAAAATCTCCAAAAATGGGGAATTCCAGCAAATGTTGCTGGAAAAATACTATATCCATATGTGGAAAAAAATGAATCTTAACACCGTCTGCATATACCACAAGTAAAATCAATTTGAAATAAATCATATATCTATATGCAAAAGAGAAAACATGAAACTTCTAAAAGAAGACTTAGGAAAATATCTTCACATCCATCTCTTAGACAAGGCACAAAAAACTGTCACCATATTAAAAAAATGAAAAAATTGTACCTCAAACTTAAAACTTCTGACTTTTGCTCTTCAAAAGACACCATTAAGAAAACAAAAAGACAAGTCACAGACTGGGAGAAAGTATTTGCAATACATACTTCTTACAAAAGATTTGTATCCAAAACAGGAAATAGCTAGCTAATAACAATTAAAAGACAAAGATCGCATTTTTCAAAAGGGGCAAAGTACTTAGGACACACTTAGCAAAAGACACGAATAGACAATAGAGAGTCTCAACATTACTAATTATTAGGGAAATACAAATTAAACCACAAGATACAGCTTCACACCTCACTAAAATAGCTAAAATAAAAAAAAAAGTATCAAGGGTTGAGGATGTGGAGAAACATGAACTCTCAAAATTGTTGATGGACATATAAAATGGTGCAAACACTTTGGGAAACAGTTTGGCAGCTGTTCCTAAAGCTAAACTTATACATACCCTATAACCTTGTAGTTCTACTTCTTGGTATTTGCCCAACAGAAATTAATGCATATACAACCAAAATATATGTGCAAGAATATTCATAACAGCTTTATTCATAAGATCCCCAAATTGGACACAGTCCAAACATCCATTAGCAGATAAATGGATAAACAAATTGAGATGTGCTCTTCCAATGGAATGTTGCACAATAAAGGAAAGGAACAAACTACAGCAATAACAAGGATGAATCTCACAACATAAATTTGGTTGAAAAAAGCTAGACCCAAAAGAAAACAAGCTGTAAAATTCCATTAAAAAAAAACAGTTCAGAAAAGAGGCAAATCCAATCCCGTGATAGGTTTTGGAACAGCGGTTTCTTTTGGAGCAAGGTATTGACTGACATGGGGCCACGAGGAAGCCCTCTGAGTCCTGACCTGCACGGTGAGTACAGGGGCATATACACATACATGTGCCGGTCTGAAAGTACCATGGACCCCAGAAAAGCCATGCTTTCATCCTGATTCAATCTTGTGGGGGCAGCCATTTCTTTTAATTCTCATTCAATATTGTATGGTGGAAACTTCAGATGATCTCCAAGAGAGGTGACATGCCCAATTGTGGGTGCGCCCTTTTGATTAGATGGAGATGTGACTCCACCCATCCAGAGCGGGTCTTGATCAGTTTACTGGAGTCCTTTAAAAGAGGAAACATTTTGGAGAGATCTCACGACAGAGACACAGATGTTTGGAGATGCTTGAGCCGAGCAAATATTGCCATGAGATGTTAAGCAAGCCAGAACCTGGAGAGGGCCAAGGGAAGCCAAGAGATGAGAGCCAGCCCCAGAGAAGCAAAGTGAGGAACCCCTACAGGAGCAGAGGCTGCAAGCTGCTTGAAACCAGAAGCCAACAGCCCCGGCAGATGCTGGCCACGTGCTTCCCATCTGACAGAGGGTTCTAGACCCATTGGCCTTCCTTGAATTAAGGTATCTTTCTCTGGATGCCTCAGTTTGGACATATATATTTTATAGGCTTAGAGCTGTAAACTCGTAATTACTAAATTCTCATGTTAACAGCTGTTCCATTCTTTGGTATATTGCATTCTGGCAGCCTAACAAACTAACACCTACGTAAAAATTGAGGGTGCACTTTAGATCGGGCCATCAACTTGTCCCACATAACCTGGACCTGTCCTGATTTGTAAACTGAAAATCTTCTGTCCAAGAAACCATCCTCCACTCTCAAACAATCTGGAGTTATTGGCCATCCTAAGTTTAGAACTTTGCACTTCACTCTATGTGTTATTCCTCAAGTTTTATAAATCTCAAAAAGTAAAAATAAATCAATAGGCAAAAAAAATGAAAATGTCTTCACTGGCTCTCCGTTACCCTGAGGACCAAGTCCAGAGTCCTTCTCAAGGTCTTTTGCACTCGGCCCCGGCGTCTCTTGGGTCTCGCGTCCCGCCTTGGCCTTCATGGCTTCTCCTCCAGCTCCCTGAGCGCGCCAGGCTCTCTCTGGTGAGACTTCTTCCTTCCCACTTACCCCTCGCTCTTCCTAGCAGGGAAAATTGTCCTTCAAAACTCAGCTGGGATGCCATCCACTGCAGGACCTTTTCCCTGGCAGAAAGCCCAGGTTTGGATGAGATGCTTCTCTGGGCTCACGTATTAGTGATCAGTCATTTATTTATTCTTTTATTCAGTAAAGCAATATAATGAGCACCTAAAATGGTGCCAGGGAGTACCTTGTCCCAAATAGGGGTGACAAGGATGCAGAGGATCTGTCAGAAAAAAGCAGTGGTGTAGGGTACATTCTCAGGCACCATCTCACCCTCCCCAGGTGACAGGGAGAAAAAGCATTTTTAATGACTATGTGGAGAGGTAGAAATACAACCTGCAAATAATTTCTTGCAACTTCTTTCAACTATTTTTTATCTATACTAATAAAAAAGAAGGGTATATTTTCTTTATGTTAGTCATCTTTAAAATAGTGTGTTTTCTTGCTTTTTAACTTTATAATACCATCCAGAAAAGGTAGTGTTATTCAGTCACAGGAAACTGTCCAATAGCTGTAACAGGTCTGCATGTAATTTATGAGGATGGGGCCGAGGAGTTGGGGGGCAGTTAGGAGCAGATCTCAGGTCAGACAGCCTGGGTTTGTCCTCCTGCTCCACCCCCTAGGTTTGGGATCTTGGGCAAGGACTTACCCCTAACAAGCCTCAGTTTCTTCATCTGCAAAATTGGAAGAATAACAGTACCTGCCTCAAAGAGTTTCTGTAGAGAGTGAACGAGTGAGCATGCACAAAGAGTTAGAATGTGGCTGACGTGTCGTCAGCACTCAATATGCATGGCCATAACATAAAGGAGACCACACTGAAGGCATCTGTCCACCCACCACTGCCCATGACTCTGCCCTTCTCTCCCGAGTCCCTGGCTCACGTGTCTCACTGCCCAAGGATGTGATCACTCGGCTGAAATGCGAGTGCCTCAAATTCAATAGCAGTCAGTCCTAGACCTTCTTGTTGACTTTCTGGTTAATTATTTGTTATTTAGACTAAAAACATCCAAATGTTTTACTTCCATCCTCTTCCATATTCAATTATTTAACAAGTCTTAAAATTCTTTACTCCCAATATTCCTCACAGTCCTTTTTTTTTTTTTTTTTTGGTCTGTTTCCACTATCAAGTCCAAAAATGGATTTTTTTATTATCACTTGGACCTCTTCCATAGCCTCTTAGCTCACTCCCCTTTAATTCAGATCAATTCTTCCTTTTCAGAACATCCCATACTCTACTGCACAAAAACCTTCAGTGGCACCTAATCGTCTTTGAAAAATCAGTCAGAACTCCATAATCTGTTCTAGCAGAGGAGATAGAATTTAACAAATGAGTATGAATACTGAATCATTATACCAATATTTCTTTTATTCTTCAGCATCTCATAGCCGCTGGAAGGAAATACCTGAAATTGTGGAACTGTAATCATACCATATTTTGAAAGTTGTTCTATAACTACTTGATAAAATGTACTTTGAAATGTATTGCTTTTTTGTATACATGCTGCATTTCACAATAAAAAAATGTTAAAAAAACAAAACAAAACCAAAAACTCCATAGTCGAGCATCCAATGTCCTTCACAATCTGACCCAAAATTCACACTTTCAAATCAATTTCCTTGTCTTCTACACATAAGTTCTCTAGTCAACTTGTCTAGAGACTTCCACAGCACTGACTAGTAAATTGGTCTGAAACTTGACCTAAGATCCAAGATTGTAAGGGGTCTCTTTCTTCTGTAAGCCCAAATTTAAAACTTGGGACAAGCCCCTGACTTAATGTAAATGAGATAGAATACTCAAATCCTCATCACCAAAGGAAAATGAGAGCAAGCCAATGGCTGCTCCCACGTAGAAGTGATGCCTGACCTTCCCGTCCTCCACACGGAAGGAAAAGAGAGGAGAGAGTGGCACATCCAAGTCCATCAACTTACAAACCTCAATGTCGCCGTCCACCAGCGAAGCGTGGCCTGTCGTTGTCCTGGAATCTGACCAAATTGGATGAATAATTCCTCCTGGGAGAGGGACTGGGAGGAGGGGTTGCAAAATGGAGAGTGAGAAAAGAAATGAGAGTTCTAGGTCTCCTGTTATCTGAAGCCTAGACTTTACAGAGCTTCCCACCTCTTCACTTTGCTCATAAACCATACCTCGAACAGCACCCTCCTTTTTACCTGTTGAAATTCTACCCCTTTTTCAAGAAACAGAACAATATTCGGCTTCCTCATCACCTTAATTCAAACTCATCTCTTCTATCAAATTGTCACAGCACTGACTGTCCTTCTAATATGGTACTTAGCATCTCCTGTCTTGCATTATTAGTTATGTTTCTTGGGTATGCTTATTTATTCCTCACTGCATGAAACACTCCTTAAGCCACAGACCTTGTGTGCTGGTTTGAAATGATGTATGTCCCCTAGAAAAGCCATGTTTTAATCAAAATCCTATTTATAAAGGTAGAATAATCCTTATTCAATACTGTATGTTTGAAACTGTAATCAGACCATCTCCCTGGAGATGTGATTTAATCAAGAGTGGTTGTTAAGCTGGATTAGGTGACGACATGTCTCCACCCATTTGGGTGGGTCTTGATAAGTTCCTGGAGTTCTATAAAAGAGAAAACATTTTGGAGAAAGAACAAAATTCAGAGAAAGCAGAGAAGAACGACATAGCCACGAGAGCAGAGAGCCCACAAGCCAGTGACCTTTGGAGATGAAGAAGGAAAACACCTCCCGGGGAGCTTCATGAAACAGGAAGCCAGGAGAGAAAGCTAGCAGATGACGCCTTGCTCGCCACGTGCTTTTCCAGATGAGAGAGAAACCCTGAACTTCACTGGCCTTCTTGAACCAAGGTATCTTTCCCTGGATGCCTTAGATTGGACATTTCTATAGAGTTGTTTTAATTGGACATTTTCTCAGCCTTAGAACTGTAAACTAGCAACATATTAAATTCCCCTTTTTAAAAGCCATTCTGATTCTGGTATATTGCATTTTGGCAGCTAGCAAACTAGAACATCTTGTCTCCATGCAAGTCCAAGGCTGTTAATTTTAAGATTCATGGTTCTAGTTTTGACTCTAATGCCAAGTAGGCTTTATAACAATGTATTGATGAGCTAGATTTTGAGCATTGAGATCGGGCTATAGGTTGCAGTATGAAAGAGAGCTGAAGTCGTAAGTCACATATAAGGATGTTCATTGCAGTCATATGTATAATGGCAAAAAAATTGGAAAGAACCAAGGGTCCATTAATAACGTAACGGATAAATGAAATCTTGCATATACATACACACTGCATGGCATAAAAATAATGAACCAGATCCATGTGCATCAGCATGGATAACCCTAAAAACATAATGCTAAATGAAAAGAACAGATTTCAGAACTGTATCACTGTGTTAGTGAGGGTTCTCTAGGGAAACAGAATAAATAGGAGAGATCTGTAAATATGAGGTTTTATAAAAGTATCTCACACACGAATCCACATTCTGTGGGGCAGGCCATGAGCAGAAAGCTTTGATGAGAGTCTTCAGTAAATCATCCAGGAGTGGCTGGCGGGTGGGAGCAGAGACAGGGATTCTCTCTTCTGACTTCACCTTTAAAACCTTCAGCAGATTAGATTAAACGTCACCGACTGCAGGAGAGACTCCCCTCGTGTGATGCCATCAGCCAAGGATGCAAATCAACGTGCCGAGGATTTCATACACCAGCCGCAAAATGTCCTGCACTACCAGGCCAGTGCTCGCCTGGCCGGACAGCTGGGCACCATCAGCTGGCCGAGGAGACACACAAACCCAACCACAACAGTCACTGTTTGCCACGTATGTAAACACTAAAAGCGCAGACAATTCAACGTATTCTGTTCATGAATATGTACATAAATATATGAGCAAGAAAACCTGGCTGCACAACTATGGGTCGAGCCCAAGTTGGTGAGATTCTTCAGAGTTTTGTCTGTAATCTTTAAAAACAACTTTATTAAATGAAGCAAACATAACAATATGGGTGATAGGAGCAGGAATGTCTGCTGTATTGTCCTTTGTCTTTTTTCTATATTTTAAAAAGTTTTTAAAATTAAGAGAAACAAACGAAAAGACCACTTGGCCCAGGCATGTCTTTTGGCTGGTGAGTTATCATTCTCCTCTGGCGTAAGTGTGAAGGTCACTGTGAAGATCAGGGTGAAGGTCAGTGTGAAGGTCAGTGTGAAGGTCACTGTGAAGGTCACTGTGAAGGTCAGTGTGAAGGTCACTGTGAAGGTCAGTGTGAAGGTCAGGGTGAAGGTCACAGTGAAGGTCAGTGTGAAGGTCAGGGTGAAGGTCACTCTGAAGGTCAGTGTGAAGGTCACGGTGAAGGTCGGGGTGAAGGTCAGTGTGAAGGTCAGTATGAAGCTCACTGTGAAGGTCAGGGTGAAGGTCACTCTGAAGGTCAGGGTGAAGGTCAAGGTGAAGGTCAGGGTGAAGGTCAGGGTGCTGGGAGACGCCTGCAGTACCGCAGACAGGGCATGACCTGGGAGGAGTCGTGATAAAATCTCACGAGGTCCTTAAGATGAGCTGCTTTTTCTCTTTTTCCTGTGAGTAAAGTGAGGGGGAGGGGGAGGGAAAACCTTCCCTGTGGCCTGGTCACAGGTAAGAGAGATGGCTGTATGTTTTCAAACTCCTGCAGAGAGAAACCTCATCTTTTGTACTCCCTTGGGTGTTCCAGGCGAGGTCTGCTGGTCCCCTGAACTGTCTATAATCATGACAACTTCTCCAGAGCATACCATGTGCAGGCACCATGCTGAGGTTTTCATGTACAGTTTTGAATCCATGTGGATGCTCTCGGCTGAAATTTCATAAAACCCTGTTCAAAATGGCTTTAACAATATGGAAGTGCATCTGATCACACCATTCGGATTTCAGAGATGGGTCAGCCCTTAGGGCTGGTTCATGCAGAGACTTAATGATATCACCCAAATCCCAAGGGGCCTTCTGTCCTTTTGTCCTGCCATTTGAAGGTGCCTTTAGAAGACGCTGCTCCAGGCCCCTGGGTGCCAGGAGAGCCGCAGACGGGCTGCAGCCTGTGCCCAAGCAGGCCCCGAGGTGGCATTACCATAGCAACGCAGAACCTTGGCTGAGGTGGAAGAGACGGCAGGAGGGGCCGAGGCACCACCGCAGGGCTGCCCTCCTCATCCCCCGGGACTCTCCTGTAAAGTACGTGCTGTTATGGGCCACATCTCAGAGCTGAGGCGCTGGCCGGGGCTGAGCTGTAAACCGGGGCCCTCCTGCCCTCCGGCCTGCCCTCGGCACTGAGCACCCTGGCCTCGTGACGCCTCCCTAAGCCCTCTCCTTTCAGCACCCCGCCGCCCTCCCCCGGGGCCTCTGCATAGCCGCTCACAGGTCCCTAATTCCTGCCGTCTTGGCGAAGCAAGGGCACGGAGCCCCCTCTTCCTAAAGCGCTTTTGCTGCTGCTGCTGCTGCTCCTGCTTGGGACAGAGTAGACGAGTAAACACAGAACAACAAACAGCACCACAAACGTGGAAATTCACGAGGGGTCCAGGCTCTCACGCGTGTCTTCGTCATCGAGCTGATCCTCTGTTGACATTTTTGTGGACAGAGGGGGTGGCTGTGAAGCCCAGACATCCTCTGTCCCTTCCGCTCTCCTTTCGCTCCGTCCTCTGTGCCAAGCCTGGAAGGCTGTCCTCGGGGAGCGGAAGGCGCATGGGCACCTCAGGAGGGGAGCCCACACCAGTTCTCTGCAGACCCTGATGCTGTGCAGATCCTGGCTCAGGTCTGGGCGAGGGCTCCAACCCCTCGTTCCTGACACACTCCCAGGCGCTGGTGCTGCGGGTCCACGGGCCGCGGGCAAGGCCGGGGAGGTCGTGGATGCCGTGAGGCCCCAGGTTGGCCACCGCACCGAGGACGCAGGGCGCTGGATGTCCGCGGGTCCTCGGGGGAGGACAGTCATCTAGCCTGCCTCGATGTTTGGTTGTCTCGGGTTGCCAGAGTGAACAGCTCCCGTCCCCACAAAGCCCCGAGTCCGGTACCAAAGTGCAGAAGCCCCAGGGAGATGGACGTACTCGCCATGGAGCCCTAACAGAGAGGACCTCCCTGGAGCAGGCAAGCCCAGTCCTGAAGATGCCTGCTGAGGAGACAAGGGAAGGGGCAAGGCTGTGGGCAGAGGCATGAGGAGCTTCTAACCTCCCCTTCAGCTCTGAGATTCCACCAACCGCAAGGCCAGGACATGGTTCCCGTCAGAAAACAGTGATGAGTCAGAGAGAAGTTTCTTGCCTTCTTGCCAACCTCCCAGGCAGCCAAATTTTTCAGAGTGATCAGTGTGTAAGACCCAACTTTCGGTTCCAGCTCTGTTTTGCCTTTGTATTACTCTCCCCAAATAACCCCCTGCCCCCTCTTCACAACTGTGACCTCCATGGGTCACACGGGTCAGCAGCATCCGTGCGGCATCAGCACAGAAAGTGCAGCTTTAACACGGAAAGAAGAATATTGACAGATTTGTACAAGAGACGTAATTCACTCTACAGTCTGCTGAGCTGCCAGCTCGTCTTTCCCTTCCTCCAACCTTCCTGCTCTTCCGTTAAGTCTGAAAAATCCTGTTTCAGCCTTCAACGGCAAAAAATAGATGTGGTTTGCCTCTGAGAAAATATCCTACTCTTATGCAATTTGATCTTGGTATCTTCCTTAGAAGATAACCCAGTGAGATGCAGAGGGTCCAGGGTCACCGAGTGCCGACGCCAGC
>PVIY010064039.1:0-10292 GCA_004026745.1 Myrmecophaga tridactyla | reverse complement strand
ATACTTCCTGGATTACTTCTTCCACCAATCTTTACTGCCTCGGCTCTACCCTCTTCAAACATCCCGACAACAGCTGAACTCTAGGCTCCACCCTCCTCAAGCATCGGGGTGACAGCTGGATTCCGTGCCTTCTCTGGGGCACAGGCTCAACTCCCTAGAACAGTGGGGTGGCAGCCAGACTCTCCCCAATCCCTGGGGTATGGGCTCCATCATATCTGAAGCCTGGGCAGAAGGACTCCTAAATCTATAAAGTGTGCTACTCACCTGTCAGGGTCAGGTTCATGTGTCAACTTGGCCAGGTGGTGGTACTCGGTTGTCTGGTTGGGCAAACGCTGGCCTGTCTGTGGCTATGAGGACATTTCATTTGCAGTCATCTAATGGGAGTGTCTTCTGCAAGGAGTGATGCTTAATCTCATCACCGGAAGATTTAAAGGAGGGTTCAGAAGAGATAATCACTCTTCTTGCTTCAGCCAGCCAGCCTCTCCTGAGAGTTCATTGAGGACCCTCACTGGAGCTACCAGCTCGTGGCCTGCCCTACAGACCTTGGACTCTATGTCCTCATATTTACGTGAGACACTTTTATACATTTTATATTTTATATAAATATCTCCTGCTGATTCTGTTTCTCTAGAGGACCCTAGTAATACGCTCACCCTTTTCATGTAAATGGGTGGGTCCACTCTCAGGCCCAAGGTGTCTTTGCTTCAGACCTCAGTTTCCGTGGTTCTGCCTTTGAAGTAATTTTTCCTTCAACCTGTCCATTTTCTGTCCCTTTTATTCCTGGTTGGCAGTGGTTCCATTCATACAGATATTGCAAATAAGTTATTGGTTTCGAATTCAGCACACTGGGATCCCTGGATAACTGCATTTCCAATCCTGACTCACACTGAAATGGCTGGTTCCATGTTCCATTAATTTCTCCCTGGGGCTCTATTCTCTGAGGACTCACTTTCTAGAAACTCAAAATTTTCTAGACCATCAAATTCTGGTGTCTTTGCATCCAAGAGTTTAGGTCTCAGTTTATCCCTTTCCTCACACATTTTACTATAAGCTGCAAGGAGAAGCCCAGTCATACTTTCCACATTTAATTTGGAAATCTCTTCAGCTATATATCTAAGCCCATGACTTTCACATTCTACCTTCCCCCAGAAATCAGAAATCAATTTTGCAAAATTCTTGCCACTTAAAATAAGGGTGGTCTTTCTTCCAATTTGCAATTATACATTCATGATTTCAGTCTACTAACCTCATTAGTAACATCCATAATTCTACCAACAGTCTCTTCAAAGCAATCTGGGACTTTTCTACTAAGCTCTTCACAATTCTTCCAGAATCTTCCCCTTTATCCATTTTGTAAAGTTGTACCAGCATTTTTGGTATTTGCAAATCACACCCCACTTCTTGGTACCAAAATCTGTTTTGGGTCGCTAAAGCTGCTGGAATGCAATATACCAGAAATGGATTGGCCCTTATAATGGGGATTTATTAGCTTACATTTAACCAGAAAATGCCCCAATTCAAGACTTCAACAGGACAATACCTGGACTTTGAAGGCAGGCTTCTGGTATCGGGGACTTCTCTGTCACATGGGAACACATGTGGCCACATCTGCTGGTCCTTCTCTCCTGGATTTCATTGCTTTCCGTTTCTGGCTGTGTGTTTCTTTCTTTTAGCTGCTGTTTCTCTTAGCTTATCTGGGTGTGTCCTTGTCTCTCAGCTTCTCTAGGCGTTCTTCCATGAACTTCTCTCAGTTTCATCTCTTAGCTTCTGTAGGTGTTTTATTCTCTTATAAAGGACTCCTGTAAGCTGATTAAAACTTACTTTGAATGAGGTGGGTCACATCTCAACTGAAATAACGTAATTAAAAAGGTCCAATGTGCAATAGGTCTTCACTTCCAGGAGTGGATTAAAAGCACATGGCCTTTTCAGGGGGTACATAACATCTTCAAACTACCACAAATTCCATTCACAATATCATCCCAAAGAATAAAATACGAGGAATAAATTTAACCAAGAGGATGAAGGAATTGAATTTGAAAAAGCATGCAAAAACTGGTGAAAAGAATTAAAGAAAACCTAAATAAATGGCAAGACATCCTGTGTTCATGACTAGCAAAACTTAATATTGGTAAGATGTTGTGCCAAGTTGAAGCTGTTATGTGCCTCAGAAAAGCCATGTTCTTTTAATCCAGTCTTGCAGGGAAGCCCTGTTGTTGGGTGAGACCTTTTGTTTAGGTTGTTTCTGTGGAGATGTGGCCCTGCCTACACAAAGTGGGTCTTAATCCACTTGCTGGAGTCCTTTAAGAGTGAGACATTTTGGAGAAAACACAGATGCTTGAAGTAAGAAAATGCCCAGCAGAATCAAGAAGGACTCGCAGAAGCTGAGAGAGCCATTTAAAAATATATATATTTATTAATTGAAAAAAATTTAACAAACAAACTAAACCATTAACATATATAATCAGTAATTCACAATATCATCACTTAGTTGCATATTCATCATTTCTTAGAACATTTGCATCAATTCAGAAAAAGAAATAAAAAGACAACAGAAAAAGAAAGAAAACGACCACAGGAAAAAAAAAGATTATACATACCCTACCCCTTACCCCTCACTTTCATTAGCATTTCAAACTAAATTTATTTTAACATTTGTTCCCCTTATTATTTATTTTTATTCTATATGTTCTACTCATCTGTTCACAAGATAGATAAAAGGAGCTTCAGACACAAGGTTTTCACAATCACACAGTCACATTGCGAAAGCTATATCATTATACAATCATCTTCAAGAAACATGGCTACTGGAACACAGCTCTACGTTTTCAGGCACTTCCCTCCAGCCTCTCCACTACATCTTGAACAGCAAGTGATATCTACTTAATGTGTAAGAATAACCTCCAGGATAACCTCTCAACTCTGTTTGGACTCTCTCAGCTATTGACACTTTATTTTGTCTCATTTCACTCTTCCCCCTTTTGGTTGAGAAGGTTTTCTCAATCCCTTGATGCTGAGTCCCAGCTCATTTTAGGATTTCTGTCCCACGTTACTAGGAAGGTCCACACACCTGGGAGCCATGTCCCACTTTGCCAGGGGGAGGGTGGTGAGTTTGCTTGTTGTGTTGGCTAGAGAGAGAAGCCACATCTGAGCAACAAAAGAGGTTCTCTTGGGGGTGACTCTTAGGCCTAATTTTAAGTAAGCTTGACCTATCCTTTGTCGGGTTAAGTTTCATATGAACAAACCCCAATATTGGGGGCTGAATCTATTGCTTTGGTTGTCCCCATTGCTTGTGAGAATATCACTAATTTCCCACTTGGGAAAGTTGAGTTTCCCCCCTTTCTCACCATTCCCCCAAGGGGACTTTGCAAATACTTTTTTACTTACTTCACATCACTCTCTCAAATATTTTTATTGTGAAAAGGAAAAGAATAGAGCGTGGTAGGTGGAAGGGGGTATATGGGATTAAGGGTGCTTTTTTCTTCTTTTCTTAGAAGGAAAAAAGATTTTGTTTGTACGCTAATGGGAATGAACCAGTAGGAGGGTGAGGAGGGATTTAGTGAATGAAGAAAGAGGGATCATTGCATGATTGTTGAAGTTAAGAACAAATGGGATCTAGGTCATGGGTAGAATTTTAAGATTTATTTGGGGGCAAAGATAACATCTTTAATCCTTTTTCATTGGGAAGGAAAGAGATGTGTATTTGTACAGATACAGGTAGATTTTTTTTTTGAGTGGTTTGGAAAACGAAGAACTTCCCATTTTATAGTGTCAGTTTTAAAAATAATATATGGAGCAGTGCAGTGGTGGCTCAGTGGCAGAATTCTCGCCTGTCATGCCAGAGACCTGGGTTCAATTCTTTGAGCCTCCCCATGCCAAAAAAAAAGGGAGAAAGTTTATAAAGTGAGGTTTTCAGCAGAGAATAGGGGTTAGAGGGTAGAATATTGGAGGTCTAGAAAGAAAGAATTATGGAAAAGTTCCTAATAAAGAATAGGAAAGGAAACTACTGAGGGAAATGTAATAGCACTGATCGGAAGTGTCTATTTGGATTCTTTTTGTCTTGAATATATCTGGTTTTAAACTTACTATAAAATAATACAAACATTCATGAAAGTGTTAGGAAAAGTGTAATGAACACTTCTGTACCCATTGCCAGTGTCAATCATTGTCATCATTTCCCAGTGCTGTATCTTTTATTTCCATCTTCCTACCCTCGCCTTTTCTTTTATTTATGTAGTTTAGAGCAAATCCCAGATGTCTTATCCTGTCACCCAAGTATGTATCTGTAACACAAAGGGGTGTTTTAAAAAACAAAGAAAAAATCATAGTCACAGTTTACACTATTATTTCTTAGAAAATAAGAACTCATTTCATCTAACATCCACTGCCTGTTCCAATTTCTCAGATTATTGCACAAATGGGTTTTTTGTTAAAAAATGTTTTTACAAATGCCTTTTTACAGTTGGTTCATTTGAAACAGGATCTAAGCAAGGTTGAGATCTTACATTTAAAGTGAGAACTGGCCATGGTTTTGTCATGTTTCTCTAGGTAAGTTTTAGGGTTCATGGTTGGGTTTGACAAGGGATGGGGTTTTTTCATGTGAATAGAGAAGAGGCCGTGGATTGAAGAAACCCCTTTATAATGGTGGACCAAGGACTTAAAGCTGATTAGAATGGATAAAAGTCTTTGAGAGGAGATAGAAAATGAAAATGAAGACGGGTCAATAGATTGGATGCCTCATCAGAGTTAGAAATTGTTGGAATGCTACTTACGTAGGTAAGCTGGAAGAGCCAAAATAGGTGGCCACAGAATGCTAGACGTGGAAATATTCTAGAGAGTGCTTTTCTGGGGGTGACAGAGCTCCAGGGCATGGCCAGGGATGTATATCTGTGATGAAATAAAGGAAATGATTGTTGTCAATGAGGAACCAAGGAATCGAGAATTATTTTTGAAATGCTCTCTTCCTTTGGTTTTTATGAGTATGCATTTAATTCCCCTACCCCACCCCCAGCCCACCCCTACTTCCTGACTCCTCCTCCCTCTACTTTTCAGATGTGGATTCCCTTTGCCTTACTCATCCTTTAAATTATGTTCATCCCTAAAACTCCTTTCATCTCACCTTACTTATCTCCCTTTGAATAATATTTTCTTATTTGTTAATAGCTGTAAATCATATCTAACTCATGTTACTCAAGCACCCCTGACCTGTATATCTATTTCTTCCTGATATCTCCTTTTAGATGTGGTATAGTCCAAACTCAGTACCTTTACAAGTGAACTCTTCTCAGTTCTTTGCCCTCCCTTACAAGCCTCTTCATTCTTCTCTTTCTTTTCTCAAATAGATTAGTTCAGTCAGCAAATCATTATTGGTCATTTAGTATGTGAAAAGCATGTGCTAGATATCTGGAATGTAGCATTACATACGGCAGACATGATTTGTTTTTAGTTTTTGGCTTTTATAAAGGGAACACACTACTTTATAAGTTTACAATTCTAAGGCCAGAAAAATGTCCAAACTAAGGTATTCAGGAAAAGATACCTTGACTCAAGAAAGGCCAATGTCTATAAAATGGGAAGACCCGTGTCTGCCATCTGCTCCTGCTTGTTTCTAGTCCATTGTTTCCAGCTTCTGATGCTAGTTGTTTTCTCTCTAAGCATCTGTGTGTCTTCACTTAGCTACTCCCTGACACAACTCTGGGTTCTGGCTTGCTTAGCATCTCATGGAAAGGCACATGGCAACGTCTGTGGGTCTGCCCATATCTCGGTATCTGCTCTCTCTGTCAGCACTCTAAGCATATCCAAACATCCGTGTCTCTGTTAGCTCAGAAGCAGCTGTTCTCCAAGCATCTGTAGCTGAGGTTTCTCCATAATGTTTTCCCTTTTAAAGGATTCTAGTAAACTAATCAAGACCCACCTTGAATGGGTGGAGTCACATCTCCATCTAATCAAAGGCCACACCCACAGTTAGGTGTGTCACATCTCCATGGAAACAATCCAATCAAAATTTCCCACCCTTAGCTATAGGTCTGGCCCCACAAGATTGGATCAGGATTTAAACATGGCTGTTCTGTTGTACATAATATTTTCAAACAGGCACAAGTACTGTTCACAAATGTTTGTTGACTTAATCAGTGACCATGTCTGGAGCAGCTAGGGACATGCTATTTAAAAGCTACAAGCCCATAGGATGGCAAATCTCCTATACCTATTTGTGTTTGAAAAATATTTAGATTTATTTTTTGATTAACAACTTCATGACTTTCCTTTGTGATTATTATCAATCTAGGTCTTTTTTCCCCATCAGAAAAGTTGTGATTTTTATGTACAGTTTTCATGCATAATTGTTTTTCTTCACCTGTATTCTAATATGCTAAATATTATGATAATCAATCTTGATAATTTTCAGTAAGTTACTTTTCAAGCATACTAGCTATTCTTCAACACCCAGAATTCAGATAAAACTGGTATTTGTCATGTTTGTCATAATTCAGAAGTATCAAGTTACTTGGGAGCAAGTTTGTGGTAATTATCATTATTTATTAAATGAGATAATACACACATGCATAAAACAATTTTGCAAGCCAAAAGTCAGTATGAAAAATATGGGCTGTTATTGTCATTCATTAAAAAAAATTTCCAAAGTTAAAAAAATTCATTAAAACCATCATAAAACATTAATTAAAAAATATTTTTATTGAGAAATCTTTACCACATACATAGTGTATAGTCTGTGACTCACAGTATCATCCCATAGTTCTGTATTCATCACAATGATCACTTTTAAAACACTTGCATCACTGCAGGAAAAGAAATAAAAAGAATAAAAAGAAAAATCTCATACATCCATACCCCTTACCCCTCCCTCTCATTGATTACTAGTATTTCAATCTACCCAATTTTTTACCCTTTATCATCCTCTATTATTTATTCACATTTTGTCCTCATTTTTTTCACCCATCTGTCCATACCCTGTGTTTTAGTTTGCAAGCTGCTGGAATATGATATACCAGAAACAGAGCAACCTTTAAAAGGGAGAATTTAATAAGTTGCAAGTTTAAAGTTCTGAGCCCACAAAAATGTTGCAATTAAAGCAAGACTATAAAAATGTCCAATCTAAGGCACCAGTAAGAGGTTACCTTCACTCAAGAAAGGCCGATGAAGTTCAGGGTTTCTCTCTCGTCTGGAAAGGCACATGACGAACGTGGTGACATCTGCTAGCTTGTCTCCAGTCTTCTTGTTTCATAAAATTTCCCCAGGGACATTTTCCTTCATCTCCAAAGGTCTCTGACTGTGTGGGCTCTTGTGGTGATTGTGACTCTCTTTTCTTTTTTAAAGGATTCCGGTAAACTAATCAAGACGTACCTGGAATGGATGGAGTCACATCTCCCTCTAATCAGAGGTTAATACCCACAACTGGGTAAGTCACATCTCCATGGAGATGGTTTAATCAAGTTTCCAACCGGTAGTACTGAATAGGGATCGAAAGAAACAGTTCTTCTATGAGATTGGATAAGGATTAAAACATGGCTTTTCTAGGATACATAAATCCTTTCACTCTGGCATGGCCTATGCTCTGGTTCGCTAGCTGCTGGAATGTGGTATACCAGAAAAAGAATGTTTTTTAAACGGGGGAGTTTTTTAAATTGCAAGTTTACAGTTCTAAGGCCATGAAAATGTCCCAATTAAAGCAAGTCTATAAAAATATCCAAATTAAGACACCACCTAGAGGTTACCTTCACTTTAAAAAGGCTGATAAAGTTAAGTTTCTCTCTCTTAACTGGAAAGGCCCATGGCAACGCCATGACGTCTGTTAGCTTTCTTGCTAGGTTTCTTGTTTCATGAAGCTCCCCTGGGGACATTTTCCTTCTTCATCTCCAAAGGTCTCTGGCCTTGTGGGTTCTCATGGTTCTTATGGCTCTGGGGCTCTCTCCGAAATGTTTCCTCTTTTAAAGGATTCCAGTAGACTAATTAGTGAAGACCCACCTCAAATGGGTGGAGTCATATCTACCTCTAATCAAAGGTTAATACCCACAGATGGGTGTGTCACATCTCTGGAGAAAATCTAATAAAGTTTCCAACCTACAGTACTGAATAGAGATTAGAAGAAATGGCTACCTCCACAAGATGGATCATAATTAAAGCTTGGCTTTTCTAGGGTACATAATCCCTTCAAACCAGCACACCCTGGATAAAAGGAACATCAGATACAAGGTTTTCATAATCGAATGACCCCTTTGTAAAAGCTATATAGTTATACAATTGTCTTCAAGAATCAAAGCTACCGGAACACAGTTCAACAGTTTCAGATCCTTTTAGCCACTGCAATGCACCATTAACTAAAAAGGTTATCTGTAGAATGCATAAGAATAGCCCCCAGGATAACCTCTCAACTCTGTTTGAAATCTCTCAGCCACTGAAACTTTATTTTGTCTTATTTTTCTCTTCCTCCTTTTGATCAAGAAGGCTTTCTCAAATCCCATGATGCTGTTTCCTGGTTCATCCTGGGAGTTCTGTCCCATGTTGCCAGGGAGATTTATACTCCTGGGAGTCATGTCCCATGTAGGGGAGGGGGACAGGTCAGTGAGTTCACCTGCTGAGTTGGCTTAGAGAGAGAGGCCACATCTGAGCAATAAAATAGGTTCTCTGGGGGTGACTCTTAGGTTTAATTATAAATAGGCTTAGCTTCTCCTTTGCAGGAATAAGTTTCATAGGGACGAAATACAAGATCTAGGCCTTAGCCTGTTGTGTTGGTTGTCCCCACCACTTTCAAGACTATCAGGAATTCCTCAAATGGGGAATTTCTCCCCAGTTCCTCAAGGTGACTTTGCAGATACTGTTTTATTATCTGCATAAATTACTCTGGGATATATTGGGGCATCACACTAACCTGGACAAACCAACAAGATCTCATGCCCTATTCAAATTCCATATAATTATGGTCTTCAAATAATCTGACCATAGAAGTTAAATTCAATAATAAACTAACCAAAGTATAAATTTTGCATCAAATAAACACCGTTCCCTTTAGTCTCACACTGAAGTTGAAATTTTAAAATATGGACCATATTATCTACCCTGTGTTCTAATTTACCTTAGTCCTATGCACTTCAGCTTTACTCATAACTCTAGTCAAAGTCTGATCACTTTTTCAACTTTTTAAACAGTTACTTTGTGGGGTAAAGCTGACTCTCATAGCTTCAGTGCTCTAAATCTGAGTCTCAGGTGTCACATAAATATCCAAAGTTTCAGGGAAAGACCAGGTTATATGCAAATAGCTCAGTATCTCAGATTTTATAAATGACAGTTACAACTCCAGAATGTATGTCACTGCTGTAACAGTTTACAACGTAGAACCCTTTACATGAGACCCCAACATGATAAACGCATGTTCTCAACTTCAATTCTCCAAGTTTGTATATTATAGTTAGTCCATGTGAGTGAGGCATAATATTTGTCTTTTTTTTCTGCTTTTCACTCAACATACAGTCCTTAAGGTTCATTCACTTAATTGCATGCCTCACAACTTCATTCCTTCTTGCAGTCACTCAGTAGTCTGTTATAAGACATGACTTCTTGACTCATACATTGTAGCAGGGGACTCCATGGCTAACTCGTGTTTGTCTTTTATGTTTCAGCTTGGGTACCACTTGTGGGAAGCCTTTCCTGTCCTCTTATAACTAGTTTTGGTAGCCTTCCTATGTGTTCCTCCTTACTTGGTCCTATTTGCTTGCTTGTCTTCCCTCCTAGATTTTAAGCTATTCGGGGTGGGAGTGGGGTCCCTTTCAGAGTGCCCTTGGCACATGGTGGAGGCACCATTAATATTTGTTGAATGAATGAATGGTTAAATCTGCATTTAACATAGATCACTCTGGCAGTATTCTCATACAGAGCTCACAGATGCCCACAATGCATGGCCATGTTCCCTTTTACTTATTTGTTTTTATTGGGTGGTTAGTTTGGGTTGGCCTTTTGTAATTAATTTAATTTTTGCTGCCTGTTTTTTTTTTAAACAGCGTTTAAAAATATTGTCATTTTCAAAATAAAGGCAAGAATGTAGATGCAACTACATCTACATTGTTAGTTCAAATTAATTAACTTGGGACTTACTTGGTCAGGCAGGCATTGATGTAAAGGTTTTTAATATTTTCTTTTCACCAGTATTTTAAAGCATTTTCATTAAATCACTGTTTTCCCTCAGGAAATTCTAGGAGTGCCTCATTCAGTGGAACAGAGATATGATGCTGAATTCTTTAAGAAGTTCAGAAATCAGAATATTGTTCTCTCAGCAAGAACTT
>PVIY010064038.1:0-10292 GCA_004026745.1 Myrmecophaga tridactyla | reverse complement strand
GGGGGGTCCTTGCACTGCAGTGGAGGAATCTCCGGCGGGCAGTGAAGGGGACGGGGCCTCTGTCTTGCCGGCATGTTCCTCGGGGGAAGTTGTCGGCTGTGGAACTCTAAACTTCTGGGTGGTCATGGAGGTCCGCTGTTGGGACAGGAGGCTAAAGGGCACCTTATGTACAGGCCGTTTGCTCTGTGTATAATTTTACAGCCATTTGCAGGGCCGCCTCCTGGGTGCCAGGGCGGGGCCCGAGGCTGGTGTGGTCCCAGGGCCGGGGGCGAGGCTGGCCTCAGGGGCCGACAGGGGTGCTGGGGGTCGGGAGCCCAGCCCAGGCTGCTGCCCCCTTTCCCTGTCCCACACCCTGGCGCCCAGGCAGCCCAGTGCCTTCAGGGACCGGCAGGAGGCCGGACACTGCTTTTCTGCTCCTGGGGGAGGCAGCGCTGTGTGAGAGGCAGGTCAATTGTCCCACACACCCCGGTTCCCTGAAAACTTTTAAAATCATTCGGTGCAGTGTTTTCTTTACGCCTAAGTGGAACAGAAAGCCCTTAGAGGAGGAGAGCAGACTCTCCTGGTGGAATTGTGGTCACTTTTTCCTCTTTAGAAATGACCTCCAGCTCACGGAGAGCTGTAAGTGCCACGCCGACATTTCTCTTCCCCGGCCCGGCCCCAGCCTTGGGGGCTGAGTGGCCCGAGGGACGCCCATGGTCCCAGTGACTCAGGAGGCCGCACTACGCCGGGCAGGGTCACGACGCGTGAGGTGGCGGTGCTGGCCGGTCCAGCAGGTGCCAGGGCCCAGGGAGGCCGCTCCGCCCCAGCCCTGGGGTGCCGCCGCCCAGCCCACTGCCCAGCCCACTGCCCACCCGCCCTGTGGCTCTGACAGGCCTGCGCCCTCGGTACCTGGAGGGGACGCCCGGCCAACGTGGCCCAGGGGTGGCTGTTCCCACCAGCACACAGCAGGTATTCGTGCAAATGTATTAAATGAACAAATGTGTGAAGGGATGAAGACAGTGCCGCTGTTCCGTTCAATGTTTACACAAACGAGAGTCATGCTTTGTTCACGCTTTCAAAGGCTGGAGTCACGGAGAAGCTCTTTAGAAGTTTGGACCCCTCAGGGAGAAGGATAGCGAGGGTGGGGGAACAAAAGCCTGTGGGGGTGCCGGGCTCTCACGCTTGAAGCTGGGTCTCCAGGCCCAGGTGTGCCCCCTGCGGGGAGGGGCGGCTGCGGCACGCACCCGGGCACCCCTCCATCCTCCAAAGGATGCGTGGGAACAAGGGCCCCCACATTGTGTCCTGAAGTCTTCGTGCAGCTCCCACGGTGCCCGGAAGCCCGGGCCGGGCAGCCCCGTCCACCCCGAGAGTCCGTCAGCTGCCGCAGGAAGGGGGCAGGCACCTGCACCCATGCCCTCACTCCAGGGGCCCTTAGACGGAAATGCCAGGCCCACACCTCACAGCACCTGCAGGTAGGGTTTCATCACTTTCGCCTGACCTCGGGGGGTCATGGCGAGTCCCATAACTAAATGAGGAGGTTCAGCCCTTCTTGTGAAACTTTCATGGACAGAAAGACTCAAAAACCCCAGCCCAGCCTCTGTGTGCAGCGCGTGGTGCTTCCTGGGCATCCTTCCCGGCCTCCGACCCGCAGCCCCACCCCAGGAGCCTGCCGGACGTTGTGTCTATCACTCAAGCCACATCTGCTGTGGTCTGTCCTGGGCCCTAAGTGGATGATGACGCCCACACTGCAAAGTGTCCTCGGTTTATAACACTTGGGGGGAGACGGGAAGAAGAATGAAGGGTGTAGGAAATGCTATCACAGGACACTGGGCTCTGGGCCTCCATGTCGGTCTCTCCTGCTTCTTGGGCTGCTGGAACCCTCCACTGTCACCCACGCGCGGCCCCCCCATGGCAGTTGCTGCCTGGCCAGGCAGTCGCCGGTCAGCTCGTCTCTGGAAGGGGTGCGCAGCTGGGGTGGGGCTGAGGAGCGGCCCCCTCCGAACCTGTTAGGAAGCCGCATCCCCTCTTGTCAGACGCATCCAACCGCCCTGAAAGGGGGTTTCTCCACCACATCCGAAGTTCACTTGCAGTGACTTGGCAACGTGCCGCAAGGCAATTGCCGGTGTGAGTTAGCAACACAGAAACCACTTCTGCTTTTCGAAAAGAAAACCGCCGAAAAGAAAACTTAGCTCACTCCACACTCAAGCCCAACTATTTGCTCTGGAAGTTTCCACTTATTTTACCCAAACATGCTGAAGAGATATTTACAGAGGGGCTGCTGTGGGTCGGACCCCGTGCGAGAAGCTGGAAATAAGCAAGGAGAAGGTCTCCTTCGGGTGAAGTCCCAGGACCAGAATTTGTATGTGTCTGCCTTGTGTTGGGAGCTGCCCCCAGTAAGCAAGGCCCTAAAACGGGGCCTGGGGTTACTGACAAACGTCTTGGCCTACACAAGAGATGACAAATCTCCTTTTAGAAAATTCATCCATCCCATACCACTTTAAGAAAAAGCTCTCCAGAACTTACACCAAAAACCGCTAAGGCTTTTTACCTTTATTTTAATTTTGGGAAGTCACGTTGAGATAAGTGGCACAGAGAAAATAAACATCATATGAAAATTAATGATGCTGCAGAACGAAGTGTAATGCTATGGTGTTTTTCCAATCATGCACTCAGGATTCCTGTGTGGAATCAAAGGGAAATGCAGTAAGTGCCAAGCCTAATGGCCAGGGCTGCTGCGTGGACGGAGCCTGTAATGCTGGGTGGGGACTTGGCTGGGAAATCCGCCGCACCCACCCCCCCGGCCCCTCCCGGGGCCCTGGCCGCGGGGCCACCGTGCCGGGTCCGCTCTGGGGTAGATCCCGCTTTCCAGGAGGTTTTATGAAATAATTGATCAAATGCTGCCGCGAAGAGCTGCACCCGCGACTTGACGGTTCACACCTGGTCACCACGGTCCCCCGCGCTGGGTGCTCCTGGCCTGCGGGACCCCAGGCCCAGGCGGAGGGCAGCTCCGCACTCCCGGAGGCCCTGTGCGGCGGGGACGCGGCTGCCAGGTCCCCTGGCGCTCGGGGGCAGCGGCAGCTCCGCCAGCGACCGGTCCCGCCTGCCGCTGCTCTGGCCTCTGCCCGGCTCAGACGCGGCGGTGTCTCGGGGCTGCCCACCTTGCTCCTCCAGGCCCTGCCCACATCCGCGCATCCCAGGCCAGAGCCGGCAGGGTCCGCGGGGCCCAGGGTTTGGGCGGCCGGTGGGTTACGAGCACGGGGAGGCCTGACGCCGCGTCCCGGGCTCCGCTCGTCTCACTTCTGCCGGTTCCTTCTGGAGGGCGAGATGCGTCGCACACAGACTGGGGAGGGCAGGGGCGACCCCCCCTGCCGCGCCGCCTCCCGATCCCTCCCCAGCCTCACAGGCTGAACTCTCTCGTACCGTAGACTGAGCGCAAGGCCTTGGACGGCTGAAGAGAAACTCCCTGACTCCAGGAATCCCTTGTCCAGCTGGAAAACCGTAGAAGTGTCTCCAGCGCCCTGGGGCAGGAAAGCCCCAAGGGAGGGCAGACAAGGCCTGGTCGGCGCCTGCTCCCCTGTTCTGCTGGGGCCACCCTGGGCCGCCTGCGCAGGATGCCTTGAGGTGCCCCCCACCCCAGCTGAGAGCTGGCAGCGGTACCTGGGGGATGGACCAGCGCCCCCAGCCTGACCTCCCCCCCACCCCGTCCCCTGTCTCTCCCTGTGCCTCTGGGCCAGAACAGCAGGGCAGGGCAGTTTGGGAAGGTCGAGGAGCTGCTGTGCTGGGGGGAAGTGGGGGAAGCAGACACCAGACCCAGAGGTAGGATGCCTGAGGGGCTGCCGGTGCAGGTGTTAAAGGTTAGAAGGGATGCAGAGGTGGCCGCCTGGCCTGAGATGGGCAGCTGGGTGGGTGTACTGCTCTGGGGGCCTGGGGGGCCCTGGGGAAGCTGGGGTCCCGTGGGGCCTGAGGGACCTGGGGGTCTAGGGGACCTGTGGGGCCTGGGGTATCAGGCTGTGGACCTGTCCTCCAGGCCACTGGCCACAGTGTGGGGTGCAGCCTTGGGGACACGAGGAGACCCCACTTTGGGAGCTGCAGATCCAAGGAAACTCCCATCCCAACAGCAAAGGGAGGAGCAGCGAGCAGGCCGTGTTGGGGGGTCAGGAGCCCCTGGAAGGCCCTCACCTGTCGCTCATTCTGGACCCAGGCGGCCTGATTGAAGCAGAGAAAGAACCTGGAGGTGGCGTGGAGGGCGGAGGGAGGTGCCTTCCTGAGCCCCCAGCTCCGCAGGAGCCCTGCATGTGCCCTGGGGTCTGGGTCTCCGGGCCATGGGGCGGGGAGCCAGTGGAGAGAAGGGAGGTGGCAACCCCAGACCTTTGGGAGAAGGGGGGACTGTCCCTGCGCATACTCCACCCCTGCGCAGCCGGCCCCCAGGCCCAGGAGACCTACCCATCACTTCCCGCCTATTCCCAGGCCCAGGCCCATGGCCCCCCCAGACACCTGGAGCTGTCTCCCTCCTCCAGCAAGCCACTCCCCAACTGTGGAGAATGACCTGGGATGTGAGAACTGCCAGCGAATTTAGGGCCAGGGTTACTGGCCTGCGGGGGAAGTGGCGGGGTTAGGGTTCCCAAACTGCTGCACCAGGCAAAGCTTGGGGTTGTAAAAGGAGATGTTAATGGGTGGGGGTGGGGTGCCAGGGGCGGGACAGCCCCTGCTGCACTCCTGCTCGCAGCTTGGTGGCCCGGGTTGTGTTGGAGGATGTGCCCGCTCCTTGGAGATGGGGGACATGGAGAGGGCATCCCCAGGATAGTGTCTCATCCACCTAAGAATAGATTCAAAACGAACACCAGATTAGTGCCACCCTGCTCCCTGCAGTGCCCAGGCAGAAGGGGCAGGGTGGAATCGCTGCCCAGTTCTTTGGGTCCCCACCTCTGCAGTCTCGGGAGGGGAGAGTCCGCAGACCCCTGTGGCTGGGAGAAACGCGCGGAGCCACCGCCCAGCCCGCGTGGCCGGGCAGCACCGCACTCTGTATGTCTCATCTTTCCCGCTGCCGGCATCTGGGTATGCGAGAAGCCGGAGGGTAGGAGACCCCTGTCCTTTCCTCTGAGCCTCACAGGGATTCCCGCACAGCAGGCGCTAGGGACTATCCCAGGTCACCCGCAGTGACCGCTTGCTGTGCTCTCCTCTCGGACCCAGGGATGTCCTTTAGAGCTAACGCTGGCTGGTGACGGCTGCTGGAGCCCTTGGCTCCCGACTCTCCGTGACAGCGAGCAGGCGGCGGGGGAGGCGGGCGCGGGGCCGGTAGGAGGCTGTGCACTGCTGCCCCCGCGCCCCGGCACCCTCCGTCTGCACCCGGGCTGGCTTTGCCTTCTTGGCACAGGGACGCAGGCAGCCCCTGGGCACGAGGAGGGCTGTGAGGAAGGCTCCCACACCTGCAGACAGCTCCCCGCAGTGCCCGAGGCCAAGGGAAGGGCTGGAGAGCTGCGTGCGAAAAGCGGGGGCGACAGCGGAGAAGGCGACGCCCACTTCCGTTCCAGTTCTGGAATACCAGCAAGAGCAACTGGTCAGACTAACGCCCGATTTTAAAATTATTCAACCAGATTTCTTTCTTGCCAAGAGAGAAAAACCTCTGGTGGAAATCTCTGCTCGTGGAGTCCAGGCGAACTGCTCTCCAGCTGGCCTTTCAGCACTGGGGGTGTGCGGGGAGCTGAGCTCCAGGCTGGTGCAGGGAGCCCGGAACGAGGGTCCTTAGCCCAGGAGACCTGGCCCGGGGTGCTGGGCCCAGGATGAGTTTATGGCCCATGAACAGCAGCACTTCTCATTTTACATTGCAGAGTGAGCTTTCCTCCAGGTTTTCTATTAGTTTTTCTAATAGTTTCTATTAGTGTAGAGACAGTCACATTTCCCTTTTACTCAGAACATGGGCTTACGGAATTTTGACTGGGACATACCTACTTTGATCTCCTTCTAGGGTGCGACCCTCTGTCCCGGGCAGTGAAAGGGTCTGGTCACGGGGGAGGGGGCCTTGGCTGAGGGAGGATGAGGCGCAGGCTTTGCGGCTCGAGCAAACCCAATGAGCCTGTCCCCACTGGCCAGGGTGATGCCTACAGTTACAGCAGCCAGGCCAGTATGAGAAGTCACAGCTCGGGGGTTGGGGCTGGCTGGGGTGGGGAGTGGGTGGCTTTCTGGAGGAGAGCCAGGCAGAGCTGCAGTGTTCAAAGGAGCGGTGGAGCAGGGCTCTAGGCTCTCCGGGTGGCCCTGGTCCTGTTTCTCACTCAGCAGCTGGCCCTTGAGCTCATCACTCAGTTTTTCAGAACTTGTGTTTCCTCCTGGAAATGTGGCAGAGCATCAGAGGAAACCTCCCAGGTAAGGCTCTCAGCTCAGAGTCCATTGCTGGATGTGGAGGGGGATGGGATGATGATGTGCGGACAAAGATGATGGTGATGGCCATGATTGGGAGGCTGGTCATGAAGATGAAGAAGACGGTGGTGATTTTGATGATGGGGATGAAGAAGTGGGTAAGAAGATGATGGTGATGAAGATGGAGAAGGTAACAGGGTGGTTGCAGGCTCTGGGAGACCTTCCCTGTTCACTGGTGGAAGAGGGGGACTTGGTCTCTGGTCTGCAAAATGTCGGACACGGGGCGAGGTAATGACTGCAGGGCATTGAGGCAAGTGTGTTGGAAGGGACGTGGGCATCTGGCTCGCAGGAGGGTCTCCAGCCACAACTGGGGATCAGGAAGACTCCCTGGAGGAATATTTAAACATCGAAACAGAAGCTTTAATTTAAAAGGAGCTTCTCCAAGCAAAGGAGAAGAGGATGGGGTGGGGGAGAAGAGAAGAGACCCTGAGAAGTCAGAGAAGAGCAAGTGACCAGAGACCCCAAGGACACATCCTGTGTGGCTGAGCACATAGGAACCGGGACTGGACTGCAAGGCACAGATCCTGTCCTTCACCTGGTCAGCCCTGGAGCCCCGTGAAGTCTTAAAGCAAAGGAACAACAGTTAGACTTGCATATTTGAAAGCTCCTTCTGATGGCGATGCCAGAACTTCTGGAAGGGGCAGGAGACTGGGAGTAGGAGCCCAGCTGTATGTCTGCAGTGACCCAGGCAAATGAGGCAAAGGAGGCTTGAGCTAGAGTGGGATCCAATGTGGAAAAAGCAGGCAGATGTGAGTGATGTTTACAAGGCAGGACGAATAGTACTTTCCAGCAGATGCATGTGTGTGGAAAGGAAGAGAGAACTTAGGATGGGACTCAGAGTTTGGTTTTGACAATAGAGTCCACAGTTACATTTACCCAGTAAAATACTTTTGGCTGCAGGTAGTAGGAGCCTGGGGTCAGTGACATAAACCAGTGGTTCTCAAAAGTGTACCTTAAACCGCAGCACCAGTAGGGCCTGCAGCACCTGGGAACTCGTTACAGATGCAAGTTCTTGGGCCCCAATCTTGACCTACTAAATCAAAACTTCTGGGGATGGGGTCAAGCAGTCTCTACTTTAGAAGACTTTTGTGTGGTTTTGATACCTGCTAAGTTTGGGAACCACTAATTTGAGCCATCACTGAAGGAAAAGATTTGTAAGGACTGAGTCTCAAGTTTTCTCTGATTTTCTGTCAACTCTCTCTCTTTACCTTGTGTTTACTCAGGCAAGCTCCACCTGAAGACACAAGATGCTTGCAATCATTATAAGTGTTGATTCAAACCTGACATCATTCATAGGCAGCAAAAGGTAAGCTTTCTACTGTGCTTTTTATTAAGGGTGAGGACCCTTTTCCCAGAAGCATCCAGAAGATTTATCCTCATGTCCCATTGATCAGAAATTGTGTCACACCCATGTAAAGTCACTTACTGGTAAGGGAATCCATTCCACCATTATCGGCTTAAAGTATTGTCCACCAACCAGGACACACCAGGGCTTCATCTTGGTGGCCTCCTGGAGGATGGTGGAAATCTGAACAAGATTGGAGCTTTATTAGGAAGGAGCAAGAAGCAAAGATGGTATGTAAGCTATCACAAGCCTCTGCAACAACTTCTGACATCAACTGCAAACACTGCAGTGACTCAGATATAATTTTGACTGTACAAGGAGTTAGGGAGGACTCCACAGTCCTCTACGAGACCACCCTTTAGGAGCCATGGCAAGGTGGGGGCCCAGGCCACATCTGACTTACTGGCTACAAATTGGAGGGGTTTCCCACCACTCCCTTGCGTTCGCTAATTCACTGAAATGAGTCACAGAACTTAGTGACAGCACTACGCTTTTTTTTAATAGTAAAAAGATACAAATAAGAAGAAACCCAAAGAAACATTTCCTAGGATGAGGCCTGGGAGGACCTCAGACGCAAGCCTCTGAGTCTTCTCCACATGGAGTGAAGATGTGCTCCCCTCACCCCCATGTAGCACAGCCATCATAAACTCTCTCATGGGAGCTTAGGGCATCCTGAGTTCATACGTGTCTCATGATGTGGGCATGTTGGTAGAATCGACGCCCTGTGGTGGAGCTCGCTCTGCAGGCCCACCGCCCTCCCAGGGGTTGGGGAGGTTGGGCTGATAGGACGTGGCTTGAAGCCCCAGCATCTCACACCTGGTTGGTCTTTTGGTGTGGCCAGTTCCATCCTAAGGCTGCAGGTGTGGCTGGCCCTGCCCAACAACTGTCAGGTGTGGCCCTCGGTCCACTACGAAGAACTGAGGTTCCTCCTATCACAGAAGATACCAAAGATTCTGAGGTTGCATCCCAAGGAACTGGGGGCATGGACTAGCCAAGGTTTGCATTAGACTACAGATGGGTTTTGCGGAGGCATCCAACTACCAGTAGCTGGGAGACAGAATTCAGGAGGAGGAGGAGACAGAATTTGGAGAACTGAAATGATGAGTTCAATTTTAGATGTATATATTTTGGGCCCTTTCAAACATACAAATGGTGATATTTAGAAGACATTTGGCTATGGAGATGTGATGCTCTGAAGGGAGTTCTTGAGTAGAGGCTATTTGGGAATCATAAGTTTATGGCAATTGTAGACAAGGAAGTGAAATCAACCACCAAGTGGTCAACAGTGAGAAGAGAGAGTCATCAGGAAATCTGTGAGGAAAACCAGGATTTGAGAGAGAGTCATCAGGAAATTTGTGAGGAAAACCAGGATTTGAGGAATGAGCGTGTGAGGTGAACCTGAAGAGAGGACCAAGCAAGAAGCAGAAGAGAAAGTAAGGGGTGCAGCATTAAGGAAGCCAAAGAAAGTGTCTTTTAGTCAAGAGTGCCAGCCATTTCAAATACGATGGAAATATCAAGAAGAGAAGGGCTGAGAGGTGTGAGTTCCGTCAGCGGGTAAGATGGGTAGATAGACAAAAGGTGATGGGAGCAGAGGCAGCAGGCTCACAGCCCTCCACAGATCTAAAGTCGTAATGGACAACGGGTTTTAAATTGAGAAGAAATCTCAAAATTATATTAAGACAGGTTGGAGCCATTGCTAAGTTAAAATTTTTCTTTCAATTAATCAGTGAAGGAAACTTTTATGGTTTCAAACCCATTTGAATAAGTTATTATAGAGGAGGGAAGAGTTGAGGCATTTGTTGTCCAACAGAGAGCGGAAATGAAATGGGATCAGGAGAGGAGAGGAAAGAAAGAAATTTAAGCCTGCAAGAGCATATCGTCTCAATTGAAAAGATAGAGAACTTATAGAGACAATGAAATGTTCGTCTGTGTAGAAATGCCTGAAACTGCAATAGGAAGGCAGATAAGAGAGAGATTAAGGCCACCCGCCACCCCAACAGGCGGAGGGGAAGCTTAGAGGGGACGTTAGCTTTGGAAAGTCTTGTGGTGCAATTGAGGGGACGATGGTGCAACGATAGGTCCTTTTGGGGTGATCTGGGGGGTTGCAGGAAGGGCTTGTCTCTGCGCCCGCCTCTCAGTTGCCCTCTGAACTGACACAATCAGTAACCGAATGTCTTAGTGGTCTGCATCCCCAGAGCCATCAAATTGGGGTGAACCAAATGAAGGAGAACTTAGTGCATGTCATTTTCTTTAACTATTTTTTTATGTGAAATATAACATACACAAAAAAAGTAAAGAAAAAGCAATAATTTTCAAAGTACATGTCAACAAGGGGTTGCAGAAGACGTTTCAGAGTCTGTCATGGGCTACCATTCCACAATTTCAGGTTTCTCCTTCCAGCTGTTCCCAAACACTGGAGGCTAGAAGAAATATCAATCTGGTGATTCAGCAGCCATACTCATTTGTTAAATCCTGTTATGCCTCCTTCTTCTTCTCCTTTCCCAACCTATAGAGGTCATGAGGTGATGCCCATTCTGCCTTTTTCATGTTGAGA
>PVIY010064037.1:0-10294 GCA_004026745.1 Myrmecophaga tridactyla | reverse complement strand
ATAAAAAGTTTAAAAAAAAAAATGTTCAAGGAGCATGATGTATACAACATATACGCAAATGTTTAAAAAAATATACACAGAATTCTACCACTGAACTACCCGTGCACCTACAAAGCATTTTCATGACAAATATGCCCCTCTTCCTGTAATCATCATGCCATTAGCAGTCTGGACAAACCAAGAACTGTCACAGACGCAAGTGAAGAGAACAGGTCTCAGAGGAACTTATCTGTGTTTCTTGACTTTTTTTTGCAAGATAGGAGGTGGCACGTGAAAGCAGTTTGGCATGTAAAAATGAGGGAAGCAATATTTTTTAATAATGTGAGTTAATGAATGAGCTTTTCCCCTCATCTCTGAGGGTTTGAATTGGGAAGCAGAAACCACTTAAGTATTTGTCAACAATGGATGAGTAAACAGATTATCACGTATCCATAATACAGAAGACTCTTCTCGAATGTATTTTTTCAATGACCCTTTAAAATAGACAGAAAATTATAATAGCACACCACACAATAAAAAATACAGTCTACTGATAATATTTCCACAGTTTTAGTTTGTTCATATAATTTACCTGTATGTACATATATATATACAGAATCCATAAAATTCTGTATTATTAAAAATAAATTCCATGTAATCTTAGAAGCTCTAGGACATTCATCTTTCTACATGGTCTTCTCCTTTCTTTTCAAGTGATAATTTTTAAAAATATGTTATGGTATATGAAGTGCATATGGGTTAGCCTTGATACAATAAAAATATCTTTGAAACTTAAATAAACAAGTAAATAAATAAATAAATAGAGAGAGAGACAGAGAGATAGAATGATACAACAAATGTGGCAAAACGTTAAAAGTTGGTGGATCTAGACATCTGGGTGGGAGGTATGTTGGAGTTCTCTGTATGGGTTTAGCTTTATTTCTGCAACTGTACTGTACATTTGAAATGATTTCATATTTAAGAAAAAGTGAGAGAACTATTAAATTTTACCATCAGGGAATCCCCTGATACTATGTCAAACTTTAGGGACACCCAAATCAATAGGACAAGCCCTTGATCTTGAGGCTTACTCTTGTGAAGCTTATGTAGGTAGCGGAGAAATTCAGCCTACCTGTAAGTATGCCTAAGGGTTACTTCTGCAGGACCTCTTTTGCTCAGATGTGGCCTCACTCTCTCAAAGCTCAACTCTGCAAGTGAAATTATTGCCCTTCCCCCTACGTGGGACATGACATCAGGGGTGAAAGTCTCCCTGCTGGCAGGGTAGATGACTACCAGGAATGAGTCTGGCCCTGGCACTGTGGGATCAACAATTTCATCCTGACCAAAAAGGAGGAAAGAAGTATAACTAATAAAGTATCTGTGGCAGAGAGAGTTCAAATAGAGTCGAGGAGCTACTCTGGAGGTTGCTCTTACACAAGCTTCAGTTGGACATTGCTACCCATCACAACTTGCCAAACCCCAACCAAACTCATTCCAGCCAATCCTAAAGAGGACACTATATAAGATTCTGTACAAGAGTAACTTCTCAGAAACCTACAACCTCCAGATGGATCCCTGGTCCAGATAAGTCCTGAAACCTAAAAGGTCCGGCCTCTCTAGAATATCAGATAGTTCCATCTCCCTACCCCATATTACTGACAGCCCCTTTCAACATGAAAATGTTAGAATGGCCACAACTCAAATACCCCAAAGAGAGGGATAGAAAGATCAAAGGTGATGGTGGAGTTATACAGAGAAAATATGATTTAATAAATGAATATGATTGCTAAATCATTAAATTGATACATTTTAGTCTCCAGTATCTTAGAGCAGCTAGAAGTAAAAACCTAAAATTGTGGAATTGTAACCCATGCCGAACTCTGAAATCTGTTCTACAACTAATTGTGCTGTGCTTTGAAATTTATTGCTTTTTTTGTACATACGTTATTTTTCATAAAAAAAAGAAAGAAAAAAGTCAACTGTGGTGTTAAAAAAATATTTTTTTCTTCTAGCCTCCTATATTCTGAATCAGCTAGAAGGAAAAATATCAGAGGACCATATGATAGCCCATGACAAACTCTGGGATCTATCCTGTAACAACCTGCTGAAGAGAACTTTGAAAACTATTGCTTTTTTCTTTCTTTGTTTTGTATATATGTTACATTATACAATAAAAAAGGTTAAGAAAAAAAAAGAAAAGTGAGAACATGGAACATGACTCCTGGGGATGAGCCAGGACCCAGCATCATGGGATTAAGAAAGCCTCTTGACCAAAAAAAGGAAGAGAGAAAAGAGACAAAATAAAGTTTTAATGACAAGAAATTCCGAACAGAGTCAAGAGGTTATCCTGGAAGTTTTTCTTATGCAGTATAAAGTAATCTCTTTTTTTGTTTATGGTGTATGGGAGTGGCTGGAGGGTAGTACCTGAAACCATTGAACTTATTCTAGCAGACCTGATTCTTGAAGATGACTGTATAACTATATAGCATTTACAATGTGACTGTGTGATTGTGAAAACTTTGTGGCTCCTTTTATTCATGGTATGGACAGATGAGTGCGAAAATAAGGACAAAAATAATTATATAATGGGGGTGAGGATGGGGGTAAAAATAAATTGGGTAGACTGCAATACTAGTGGTTAGTGAGAGGGAGGGATAAGGGGTATGGGATATATGCTTTTTTCCTTTATTTTTCTGGAGTAATACAAATGTTCTAAAAACGATCATGGTGATGAATACACACTATGTGATGATAAAAAAACAATGTGGTGATTACGTGATGATACTGTTAGCTTTGACTCTGGACGAATTGTATGCCGTGCGAATACATCTCAATAAAATTGCATTTAAAAAAGGAATAAATTACAAGTATCTGTGATAAAAAAATTTTTTTAATTAAAAAAAAGAAAAAGTAAGAAACCACCTCAAATCTCGCAGCCCAGTGGACATGGAGAGAAGATCCTAAAGGCCTTGAGGTCAGCCACAGGCAAGAGGTACAAGGGGGTAAGACACGAAGCTGAGAATTCCTAAGAGGTGTTTAATGCCTGAACCCAGACAGGCAAAGAAATGGTCCCACTCCAGCTGTCTGGATCAGTCATGCAGGGTCCCGAACGAGGGCCACCACTGGAGGCTCCGGTGGGACCAGGAACTTCCAAGGAACTTCAGAGAACTCCACTCCAAATGCAATTATATTCTCTTTACTTGTGTGCACAGACCTTCTCTTCTCCCTAACTTGCATAAGCACTCCAGGAGGTCTGGGAACAGTGCATACTGCTCGACATACATTAGGTGTCCAATCAATGCTTGTAAAAAGGGGACTGTTGAGGACTGAATCATGCCTACCACTAAAGGTATGTTCAGGTCCAACCCTGGTCCTGTCGGTGTGAACCCATTTGTAAATCAGCCCTTTGAAGATGTTACTAGTTAAAATGTCCCCAAACTGAATGAGGGTCGGCCTTAATCCAAAATGGATGAAGACCTTTTATAAGCAGAGGAAACTGAACATGGAAAGAGAAGCCACAAGAAGCACCCAGAAGCTGGAAGTCAACAGAACTGGAAGAGAAAGCAAAAGATGTTACCATGTATACTGTCAAGTGACAGAAAAGTCAAGGGCCAAGGATCACAGGCAACCAGCCCCAGAAAGCCATGTCTTTGAGGAGAAAGCATCAACTGGGTGATACCGTAATTATGGACTTCTCCTAGCTTCAAAACTGTGAGCCAATAAATTTCCATTATTTAAGCCAATCCATTATATGGTATTTGTTTTAGCAGCTATGAAACTATAGCAGGGACCCTCCAATTTCAGGGACTCTCAACTTTTAGGCAGACACAAAAAGGGGCTCTGGTTCATCCCCTGCAAGGGAGAGATCGGCCCCTGCCACTCAGAGTGTTTCATAGCAAGGAGATGCCAGCAGGCAGCTGCCCTGTGCTGAGACAGGATGAGGAAGCAGCAACACTGAAGAGGGGTGGAGCAACCAGGAGGCTATCTATGGAAGTAGGATCACACTTCTCCACGGCTCTCCCTACAGGGAAATCCAGGCTATTTCTGGAATAGACATCACAGAGTTTTAACAGCCTATATGGAAAATGCAAAGTTTATTTAGCATGACCATGCAGGCCACAAATTGGGGCCCACTTATTTCAAAGCTTAACAATAAAACTTTGTTAGCATTTCTACAAAGAATTGTTTTTAAAAAAACAACAGCTAAAGAAAATAGAACAAAAAACAAAATAGCATTAATAATACCTACTCGGGGCGGCTTCCTGACTCCTTAGGCACCCGCCTCCTCCTGGGAAACCCATGCCGACTTCTCTCCTAACAGTCGTTCCTCTGTGCTTGTTCCTGGAATTCCATGAAGCCATGCCCTGTTCCCCATTCATCATGTCAACCTGGTAACCCATCACAGTGCCTAGAACACAGATGCTCCATAAATGTTTGTTGGTTGAATCTATACTACATGAACACTGAGAAATGGAATACGGACCTCAGTGCCTTTAGCTGGGCTGTGCAGGTACTTGCTTGAAACATGGCAATATGTCTCAGTAACATGGAAGACATATTGCCATGCATGATGATTAGGCTTCCCAGGCT
The DNA here is from genome assembly GCA_004026745.1 of Myrmecophaga tridactyla. Classification (NCBI taxonomy): domain Eukaryota; kingdom Metazoa; phylum Chordata; class Mammalia; order Pilosa; family Myrmecophagidae; genus Myrmecophaga; species Myrmecophaga tridactyla. Next base: position 5,725 of record PVIY010064037.1, on the reverse strand, counting down.
ACCCCACATCAGCTATACCTAAAGGGCTGCAATAAAAGGACCAAATAATCTTCTTTTGTAAATTTTTCTTTTCATATAGGCAAATGGACTCACCCCATAGTCCACCTGGGAAACTAGGTCAACTTTCCCTCTACAGTCTCTTGGGTACCATCCCCAGGGATGCAGGCTGCCCAACCCCATGCTGAAGGAGTCACAGATGCATAATTAACCAAAGGTTTTAAGAACCAGGGTGACATGAGAAGCAGTTTGGGGTGTCACAAGGATTCTGTGATTGGCATTTGGAAGAGTATGAGGAGAAAGAGCATCTACCACCCAGAGAACAGCTGATGGCAGGAAGGAAAAGCCTGCCTGAGCGTGGAGACATCCTCATTAAAGGAAGGCTCAGGAAGTAAGCTGAATTTAAGGAGTGGCTGGGGCAAGGTGCAGGGAGCCATCAAGCCTCACCCTCAGCTGCCACACATGCCATCATGGCAGATCACCCAACGATGAGGCAGTCCAAGCACCTCCCAGCTGTGGGGAGGGATGTGAGAGGCACTCAATCCTAGAGAACACATGTTTTTTAAAAAGTGGTGATTTCACATTTTTTAGAGTCCAAGAAGGACTGTGGTGTCCAGAAGAGATTCAAGAGTGGCCATACTGGCCCAACAGCCAAATCCCATGGACAGAAACTGGGTATGTAACTGACCTGTTGTGGACATGCAGTGGTGACAGAAAGGACGGCTACTCTTCTAGAAGCAATCGGAATGTCCTATTTTTTTATTCAACAACATGGATGGAGCTAACACAAACTGAACGGAGATGAACCAGTGGCTGATTCACACCTCTTCCCCCATCCCACGCCCAACAGGAGGCAGGAGCTAGCCATAAACATCTGACAGGAACAAGCACATGGCAGTGACAGGTGGCTCCTTCCCACTGCTGACTTCTGCTGAGAAGCTGACATTATGGATTCTTGAGTCCACAGACAGCATGGTCTGACTGAACGAGACCAAGGAAGAGGAGAAATTCAGTGCTGTCAAATGTGAGCCCACAGCAGTTCCTTGTGGAGCTGTGGCTCTCAGTAAGGGCTTGGGGTACTGTTGGGACCTCAGGATGTTACAGTTTAAGAAGATGCTTTCTTTCTTCAATGTACTCAAAAAAAAAGGTGACCAAGATGGCAAAGTTCTCACATAAAATTCCCCTTTTGCTAAAGTGAGCTCCAGTGGCACTCCATTGCTGCAGCATAAAAAGCACTACTGGGTGACATGACCTGTGCTAAATGTTGGCAATGCAATGGTGAACCAGGCAGACAGCATTCCACTCTTGGGAAGAAACAGCATTCCACAGCGTGACAGATTTTAAAAGCAAGATAAAATTACACATAATATGCTCTTATCTATACAGTGTGTTTGTTTGTTTTTAATCGCAAAATAAAGATGAAAAGAGGTTAGGTCCTGCCTGCTACACAATTGCTTCGCATCTTGCAATTTTTCTTTGTGACACTTATCCTGGCTGCAACTGATACATATCTGCCCAAGTGTGTAACCGTCTCCCCAACTAGAACTTATGCTCCTTGGGGGTAAAGATGATGTCTGTTCATGTTTTCTGCTGAATCCCTGGTACCTAGCCCCATACCTTGCACGTGCAGAATTTAATAAATAGCTATGGAATGAATAGATGACACAATGAAATGTCTTTGGTGAGCTTTAGGAGCTTGCTAGTTTCTTCTGTGGAAATAGCTATCTTCTCTAATTTTTTTTATAATGAACTTTATGACTTCTAAAATGCAAACCAGAAAAAAATCTGGTAAAAATATGAGTCATAAAACCAATCACTAAAACCAGAAAGGGCTGTGAGAAATCTGGCTCTTGATGGCAGGGGGACAGACTGAGAAGGTAAAAGCTCCAGGTTTTCCAGGGTATGAACCAAGGACCTGAGGCCAACCTGATCTCAAATGACCTCTCCTTTGGTTCAAATCCTCAGCTGCTTGACACACTGAGTAAAGCTACAAAGCAGGTAAGACAAGTGGCAACACAAAGATGAGAGGATGAGAGGGCCACATACAACAAGATGAAAGACTGTGCCCTGCAGTGTTGCTTAAGGAAGACACCCAGGAAGCTCAGCAATCTGAGAACAGGAGCACCCAGTACATGGGGCCAGCCTCTGCTCACCATGGCAGATGCCTCCTCCGATGGGGCCAGTTTCTCTTACACACCTCCACTTTGCTTGCTCCTGTCACTTGGCTGCTCCTGTGGACTTCTGAAGTTGTGAGCTCTATTTTAAAAGTTCTTCTGCCACAATCCTTTCCCTCTAGGAAATGCCTTTCAAAACTGTATAAATATGCTCCCACATTCCTTTAGTCTATGGGATGAGTACCCACTTCACTGCTGAGGACTTGTGAGCTCCTGATTACAATAATTTCTGGCCATTGCCCTTGGGAAGCCCTTAAAGTCAACAGGGAGACAGGAGAGGCAGAGGTGAATGCCAAAGCATCATCTGGGTCATTCTGTGAAAGGGCTGGGAGTTGAGAGAAGGGATCACGCCCTAGCCTGGTGCAATTCCAGGAGGCTTCCAGGAGGAAGCAGCTCACAGCAGGCCTCTCTGCTCATTCACACACTGACAGTGGTCTGGGACTTGTTAAACTGAGGAGGTTCAGAAGGAACTTCCTCAAAACTCAATCTCAGGCTGCCATATTCCTGCCATCCTCAGCACTGCTGGGTCTAACCGAAAGCCACCACCACCAGAACGGATGAACTTACAATCCCATGGATTTGGGCCACCTTGCTGCACAAGTCGGGACGCCACTTCTGAAGAGCCAGATAGAAAGGATTTTTCAGGAGGTCTTCATCATACAGAGCCATATGGACTTCAGATGGGCCAAAGTGAGCTTCCTGAGGTGAGGGAGGAAACAGCAGTAAATGTCCATTTCCAGATTTACAGATCCCACCAAAGTCTTGATTGGCAACTTCTAAAAGCACTCCTGATATGTGCTGCTTTACCCAACAGACTTACCACCCCACTAGGAAATATCAAATATAGCCCAGCAATTCCACTTATAAGTTACATGTATAAATTATGTTCAGAAAATCTTGTCACACTCCAAATCATTGCAAATATATACATGGCTAAATATTTTTAAGGCAATCTATGTACTAAAATCATGTTTTAAAGATGAAATGAAATATTTTAAGCATACAGAAAAGTTCAGTCATAATGTAAACACTCAACCTACCACCCTGAATTACCAAATCTTAATATTTTGCCATATTTGCCTTAGATTTTCTTTAAAGAAATAAAGTCTATCAGAGTAGTCTGGATTCCCCTGGGTACCCCTCCTGGATCCCATTTTCTTCTCCCCTTTCACAGGCAGTCACTGTCCTGAAGCTGGTAGATATCCTTCCTGCTTGTGTTTCTATTCCTTTAATACTTACGCATTCAGAAAAATATAAAGTATTGTACTGTAGGCATTAAAATTTACATAAAGGATGTGATGATACTGTGAGTCAGCTATTATATACTTCAGATAGTTTTCAAGGTATGTGAATATATCTCAATAAAACTGCATTTAAAAATAATTACATAAATGGTATCATACAACAACTACTCGGACATAACCTTTTCACTCAAGATCTATCCAGGCTAATTCATACACTTCTTGCCCATTTGCAAACTTCTGCTGTATAGTATTGCTTTAAGTGAATATGCCACAATTTGTTTATCTAATATCCTGTATTTAAATTGCTTTCACCTTTGCAGTATTACAAGTGACACTGCAGTGGGTGCATTTCTGCACAGTTCCTGGAAAATCTATATAGGAGCATCCCTACAAGAGGCACCAGAAGCTGATCACCCTGGACCACTTTCCGCCTCCAGGAAAGGGGTATAGGCATTCCATTCCTCACATCACCTCCTAGTCAGCACTTCTCGGTATCATCAGATGATTTCATTTCGGCCAACCTGGGAGTGCAAAACTCATGAACATTTTTTCCTATGTATATGTTCTGTAAATTACTTGAACATGTTTTTTGCCCATTTTTCTATTGGGTTGTTGGCCTTCTTCTTATGGTTTAGGGTTCTTTATATACATGCTGGCAATATCTTCTTCCGATCTATGACTTGTAGTAGTTAGGTTCAGGTGTCAGCTTGGCCAGGTGAAGGTGCCTAGTTCTGTGGACATGAGCCAATGGTACGTGAACCTCATCTGTGGCTAATTACATCTGCAGTCGGCTAGGAGGCGTGCCTGCTGCAATGAATGATGTTTGATTTAATTGGCTGGTGCTTAAATGAGAGTGCTCAACGTAGCACAGCCAAGCAGCTCAGCATACCTCATCTCAGCACTTGAAGCTCAGCCCAGGCCTTTGGAGATGCAGAAAGGAATCACCCAGGGGAAAGTTGTTGGAACCCAGAGGCCTGGAGAGAAGGCCAGCAGAGATTGCCCTGTGCCTTCCCATGTAAGAAAGAACCTCACTTGAAAGTTAGCTGCCTTTCCTAGAAGAACTATACGTTAGCTAAATAAACCCCCTTTTATTGAAGCCAACCCTTCTCTGGTGTGTTGCATTCTGGGAGCTAGCAAACTAGAACACTTGTATTTTCATTTTTTCAAATAGGTCTTTGGGAATAGAATTTATTTTAATGTAGTGAGGCTTGCTGATATTTGCTGTGACATCTGTGTTTTTCAGATCTTAAAAAAAATCTGTCATAGACCTGCCTCCTGTTCCTTTGTGAAGGGACTTCACCACTTCTCCCACCAAAAGGTGGGAAAATTTCTCCACTCTTTAAATCTGAGCCAGGTAAGTGACTTGCTTTTAACAACTGAATGAGATGGAAGTGACTGCAATTTCTGGGTGTCAGCTTCAAGAGGCTTTGCAGATTCCATTTTATTCTCTTGGAACCCTGAGACCACCATGCTGCATAGAAGCCCACGGGACCAAAGGCCATGGGGGGAGAGGCCCCGGCAGTCCAGTAAGCACAGCAGAGCCACCCAAGCAGCCCACAGAAAAGCGTGGTTGTTTTACATCACTGGGCAAGGCAATGTGAAATAGCGTCCTTTCCAACTCCAAAATCATAACGACAGTCCTTATCTTTTCCTTTAAGAATCTTAAATTTTTGTTTTTCATTTTTAGGTCTTCAATCCATAATCCATATAAATTTTATTTTTATATGTGCTATAAACCAGGTACCTATCTTTATTTCTTCCATATGGTAAGCATCTGTCCCATGATATTTTTTTTCTTTTTCTGAGCTGTTACAGGTTTATAGAAATACCATGCAGCAAGCACACAGTTCTCATACACCCCCCTCTCACATATACAGTTTTCCCTATTACTAACATTTTGCATTAGTGGGGTACCTTTGTTCCAATTGATGAAAAAATATTATAATTATGCTATTAATTTTAGTGCACTCTTACACTGCTATGGGTTTGTGTGTGTATATATATGCATGGTAACTTAAATACAACCTAAAATTTCCCTTTTTATCCTTTTCAACTATACAATTCTGTGATGTTTATACACAAAGTTGTAACTTGATCCCTCTCATCCATTACTAAAACTTTTCCATCACACCAAACAGAAACTCTACACCAATTAAACCTTAACTTTCCATTCCCCTCCTCAACTTGGCCCCCAGTAACCTATGTCCTGGTTTCTGACTTCATGAATATGCTTACTCTGTTTACTTCATATAAGTGAGATCATATTTGTCCCTCTGTATCTGACTTATTTCTCTCAAGATGATGTCTTCA
>PVIY010064036.1:0-10296 GCA_004026745.1 Myrmecophaga tridactyla | reverse complement strand
TGAGAGAGAGGCCTGGTTGACTCAGCCAGCCTGAAGGCCCACGGGGTCCGAGCGAGGGGAGCACTCGGCACTGTCACGCCTCCTCCTCTTTGTCACTGTCCCGCCTGCGGGAATGAGGTTCACAGTTGACATCCCCTGTCTCTACGTGTTCCGTAACTGCGAAGCACTGGGGGGGGATTTGACACACAGAATGATCCGTTTTTATTATTTTAAGCATCTTCACTGGAAACGATCCCCTCCTCTTTGCCTTTCGCTACGTTTTGCACATTTTGGAATAATTCTGAACCAAGCCACATGCTTGTTCCAGCAGAAGAGACATTTGTGTTGATCTTCGGAGGATAGTGAAATTCTAAAATTAGGCGGCAAACCCTGCATGTTGAAATGCATCTGAACGACATTCCGGTGGCACAGCGAGATGCTTGGCCGTGCAGGGCCCACGGAGAGCCTCGAGTGCCACGGGCGGCCGGGCAGGATGCTGCCGCCATCCCTTCCCTTTGTCTCACAGTTCTGGGTTCCAGAGAAGTGCCAGGGCTGGGGTGCAGTGTAGGACACCTCTGCTGGCGTCCCGAGTCATGGCTGGGCTATCCTGTGAGCTGGGCCCTCAGGTCGGCTCTCATTCCCCGTCGCTTTTGATCTTTGGTAGCTTTCCTGACCGTGCTGGAGGAAACAGTGGCTCGGGGGTTGAGCAGCGGCTCCTTCCTTGACAAGGTGGGAGGTCCTAGAGCATTCCGCCTGTCCTGCAGATACGCACTGAGTCGGGGCTGCTGCTTACAGTCCAGCAGGAAGAAAAGGCTGGAGTTCTTTTCAGGTGGAAAATGGTTTTGAATGACTCCCTCTCTGTCGTGATGTAAAATGAAGCGGAGAACGGCTGTGATGTCATTTTGTTCGGTTTCAACATTACCGTCTCCATTCCTAGCCCCTGCCCATGCCCCCACCCCCCACCTTCCCCCACTTGATCGTAAGCTCTGAAGGGCAGGACCATTTGCCTTAGTAACACACGAGTGGGTGTATGAGTGGGACTTTACGGGGAGGGGGCTGTTTCTATGCTGCCCGTGTGTGGCCGGGGGCCTGGCGCCGGGGGCAGGGTGCGCTGGCCGTGGGGCCGGGGAACTGGTCTCACCAGGCTGCAGCGCCTCAGGAGCTTTTCTGCACCCCCTTTCCAGCCTTCGCTGCCTGCACCTCCCCTGTGTGTCTCCCCCACCTGGCAGGGTCTTCTGTCACTCTCGGATTCTCTGTCCATAAAGGCAGGGCTGTGGGGGCTTAGTATTCTTAGAATGAGAAAGGTCCTTTTATAGCCTGGGGAGAAGGAGGGAGGGAAAGAGGGAAGGTGGGAGGGAAGGAGGAAGGGAAGGTGGGAGGGAGGGAAGCCGTCACCGGGCTCTTTTCTCTGCCTGGATCTAGCTGCCCCTAACTCCTTACCCACATCTCTGCACAAACCACCCTCCCTGGCCATCCCCGCCAAAGTCTGGCCCCCTCCTCAGTCATGCGCTCTCTTTGTCCCGCTTCCCTTTCCTCTTGGCACTTACCACCACCGGGAAATCCATTATTTCTGCACAATTAAACGGTGTTATACTGGTTGCATGTAATATAAACTCATACAGCGATACGCGTGTGCGCGCGCGCACCTGTCTGCCCCGCCGGAAGAGCCTCTTCCTGAAGACAGCCCTTGCCCGCAGCTCGCCGCCACCTGGCACGAGGCAAGCCTTATAAATGTTACTTGAGCTAATGAAAGAGTTTCTTCTTTTTTCCACTTTCCTGCGCCAAGAGCCGCTGCGCACTGCCAGCCTCGCTCATCGCTGCAGCCCATCCGGGCGGGGCGCCCGGGAAAGCTGGGGTGCTGCCGGGGCGCAGGCTCCTTCTCAGCCCAGCCCCGTGGGCACTTCCGGGTCTCAGCCCCGATTCCCTCCCTCGGAGAGCCCTTGGCCAGGCAGGGAGAGGCCGTCCGCGGCCCCCGCCCCTCCGAGCGCGCCCGGGACCCCGACCTCCTCCAGGAGACGCCCCGGGAGTCGCGCGCCTGCCTCTCCCCTATCCCAGCAGCGAGAGTTAGCGGCTCAACAAGGAGAGTTTAAAAAAATAGCAGGTTTGTCCTCGATGTTATAATACATTTTTAAAAAAGACCCCAAGCTACCGCATTTTCCTTTTTTTCCTGTAGCTTCTAATATAATATAATTTTTAAAAATCTAAATTTTTCTTATTAGAGCAGTTGTAGATTCACACACAAAAAAATTTGCATTTTCTTAAAATGACTCGTGGTGGCTTTAAAAATAGCAGCAGCAAGTAAATCCCTTTCTCTGCTGGATTATAATGCTTGGTTTTTTTCCTGGAAACGTTTTAGTTTTCTCTAAAAGCAAAGTTCCTTTCTGCATGGCTTAAATTCATGTGTTAAGTTGGTGACAGTGTGAAAATGAAGCCTTTTCTGAGTCTTTGCTGCTGACGGTGGGGTCCGGACGTGGGGGGGGGGCACGGCGGCTCAGTGGGTCAGCTTGCTCCCTCAGCATCCAGGGGAGGGGGGGCCTGGAGTCCCACGGAGGAGCAGGAATGGGTAATGGGGAGGGGGCTGGGGAGAGCACGGGGGGAAGAAGTAGTGTGCAGACGTGTTGTGAAGCAGAAGAGAGTGTGGGGGTGTGCGCGCAAGGGTGGGGGCACACGAGCAGCTCCAAGAGGGGCATTCTGGCTGCAGCAGAGACAAGGGCTCTGTCTGCAAGTGGGTCCTGGGCCAGACAGGGTAGGGCCCTGGAGGACTCATTTAAGAGATTTCTGTTGATGAGCTGAGAGCACAGAGACGCTCTTGGAGGACTGAAACACGGACATTGGGGTGGGGCAAGGTCACTCTGGTGAGGGACATGGAGAGTCACAGTGGAGCTGGGGAAACTTGGAGGCCAAGGATGATAATGGTGAAAGGAAATGAACTGGGTGATGCAGGGCACTTTGGGCCTAAATTGACAGGTCGTGGCATTGGTTGGGTGGGACTGAGCTGCAGGGAGATGTCAAGGATGACTTCTTGGCTGGAGAACTCTCTTCTTTGTTTCCCACCCCTGCTTTTTTTATCCCTCTCCTGCTCTTCTGTATCTACATTTCCAGAAGAAAAGGAATGGCGTCATCCCATGCATCTACGTCTGCACACATATGCCCTATAGAATGTCATCCCCACCCCATCCAAATCCCTAGCTTGGTTTCCTAAATGTAGTAAGAATTAGGGTCTCTGGGTTTAGGTCCCAGTCCCAGCCCTGACTTGCTATGTGGCCCTCAATGAGATACTTGGTCTTTCTTGGCTCAGTGTCATCATCTGTGAAATGAGGGTTTGGATTATATCATTGCCCTGTTTTTTTCCAGCTTTGGAATTTTCCATATGATTCTTTTCTGTGTCAACTATTGACATTGGGGCACATCCTTCTAGTTAATTGATGGCTGATGTAGGCTAAGTGTTTTTCCTTCAGTATGTTCTTCATCTTATCTGCCATGATTCTTTTAGATGAGTATGGCTTTAATTGTAGTGGAGAAGCCCAAACTGGCTTGAACATAAAAGGTGCTTATTGGTCGAAAGATTTGATTAGCTCTGGGGGAACTGGTCTTCGGGTTCTTCAAATCTGTAGGATCTGATGATATCGTCAACCCTCTGGCCCTCTCCATCTCCTGGATGATTATCTGCATTGGTGGGCTTCTCAGGCCAGCTCTTCTTTGGCGGTGGCCCCCAAAAGCTCCAGGCTATATAGAGAGTTCTCTTTGCTATTAGTCCCCCAAACCCAACCGACCAAACAGAACTCTAGGAATGCATCTTGCTGACCTGGGGGTGATCGATCACCCTCTTTCCTATCATATTAACTGAGAGGCAAGCGGTGGCTCCTCCAAGGAAAACCAAGATGATGCCACCAGAAGAGAGAATAACAGCCTCTGGGTAGGGGAAAAATGTCTGTCTCAGAGTCTTCAAAAAATCCTCCTTTGACATTTCCTAGTCATTCCTTAGTCAGCAAGAGGATGTCTTGGATCTGGTTTATCCTGGAGACAAGGGGTGGGGGGAGGTGGGGAGAAGTAGTTGAGTGAGCTGACATTTGGGGGCTGCTGATTTCCATTTGTGTCCTTCCCTGGAGCAAGTTTGCACTGACCTTGATGCCTGACCTCGGGCTTGCCCTCTCCGTAGCTCGACAATATTCGTCAGTGTCACATCCTTTTAGCACTAATTAAAGAGGACACATTTGGATTAGTAAAATGATGGATTGGGTTGGTGTGACTCAACGTGGGGGTGAGGCAAGAGAGAGATGCTCTCTCTTAGAGAAACCTTGTCAGTGAAAGGAGTTGGCAGTGACTTGGCAACTGCCTCCCAAAAAAGGCTTGCTGGTGGAGAGACCTCATGCTGCTCTGTTTGGAAGCAACTCTGTTTCAGTTAAGAGAAATGAGATGTAGATATCAAAACATCAGTTTCCCTTGGTCCACCCAGCTCGGCCTTGTTGACTTCTGAGTGTGATAAAAGAGTCAAATGATTTTTCCCCAGAGTTGATGTGCTGGGTAATTGTTTACTTGAGTTAATTTTTGAATTTTCTTTTTATGACTTGGCTCCACATAAAAAAGGCTAAGAAGAGTGAGATTTTATGGCAAGCATATTGAAAAGCAAATAGCAAATAACTCATCTATGAAATTGTTATAAGTAAAGTTATTACGGTAATGGTTAGGGAATAACAACTCTATTGAATGCTTGATGGTTATAGAGATTCTGGCCAAGATAGAGAAATGCAGTTTTCTTAAAAGATTTTTGAAGCACACATGTTAATCTGTTCTCTGTCGGCCACAGTTACATTGATTAATGAAGTAAATTCAACAAAGGATTAACTAATTGCAGCAGTCCTGTGTTTTGTTTCTTTAAATATAACATTCATGTTGTAAATTAGGGACTAAATTATACAAGGTGAATTTTTGATATTACAGTGGATATCTGGATTTTTTATTGAGTTCCCATCTATTTTTTTTAGGTCTGAAAAACTTTGTACCTTAACCTATTAATAAAAAGCGTCATCTTGTTAAGGTCATGCTTAGAAATGCTTATTCCAATTCAGAATTCAGATGCCAATACCGATCTATTATTTTGAAGTCTTTTTACCAATTTGTGGTTCAATAATTGAGTGACATTTTTTCTCCATAATTTTGAGTATCCATGATAAGTTTGGAGTGTGCCTTCAATATGAGATACAAAATTGATTATATCCAATCACCTGATCAAAGTTTACCTTCACATGTTTAAAATAAATAAAAAAGGAACCTCATAGTATGGTTTTCATACCTCGTAGTGTGGTTTGCAGTGATAATATACTTTTACAGATTATTTGACTGTTTTTAGCTATTTTAGAAACATTATTGTGTATTTGCTAATTGGTAGATTTCTAACTTTCCCAATGTAAATCAAATGGTATTTTTTTATATCCCTTCCCCTTTTATTGTTTTTTCTTAAGGTCAAAGGGCCATCTGTCAAAATATGGATAAATAATTTATAGAAGTGCACATATTTTATTTTTATGGCCATGGAAATGGATATAAAGGGACCTGGGAAGGATTTTCTTTTGGTAAATGAGTATAAAATATTCAGACTATAAAGAATGAAATACTGGACTCTGGTTACAGAATAATATACATAGCATAATATAAAATGTGGGGATTTTTGTCATATTTCCTATGATAGGATTCTCAGTAATCTGTATTTCTTCTGTGAAACACAGCAAAGTAACATTTTTACATCAGCAGAACCATCAATTCAAGACAAATTGGGGTTTTTCACGACAATGCTTGTGTTTTTTTCTAAAATTTGTAAGGTATATGCCTTATATATCTGCCTATGCCTGAGATTTACACAAGTTGATGAAGATATAAAGATTCTGAGTTCTTCAGGATGAGAATAAATATTTAAAACTGTCTTCTGTCTTTGTATTATGTTGTTTGTTCCTATGGAAAACAATTATTTAAAAAAAAGCCCAGTAAAAGTGAAATTTCCCATTAAAAAAGATATTGTTGTTTTAAAAATTTATCCCACTCAATGCAAATGAAAATGGGATACTATATCCACCCACCAGACTGGCAAAAGCAAAACAAAACAAAACAAAAACAATGGCAGGCATTGGCGAAATGTGGGCAAATGGAACTTTCCTGCACTGCCACTGTTAGTGTAAACTGGTGGGAGCACTTTGGAGTTTCTCCCGGAGTTGAAATTGTGCAAATGCTGTGACCTAGCAGCTCCCCTCCAGGCCTTTGTAATGTTTGGATAGCAAAATTGGGCAGAGGTCCCCAGCAGAGGCAGGAGTAACCAGCAGGAAGAGCCTGACTGAATTTCTACAGTGGTTGGGGGTGTAAGGGGTTCCTGCCTGTACTCCAGGGGCTTAAACCTGATCTGAAGCGAATATGTCAAGATGTTAATCTTCGTTAATTACGGCCACTAAATATGTGCATGCTTATTTTCTGTATGTTTTTTTAATGATCAAAGGAAATCCATCATTCAGTCTATATCCTTTAAAGTAATGGAAATTTTAATATCAGAAACTAGAATAAAGCAAGCCACTGAAATATGTACTAAATGATGAACTATTGCCTCTACAGTTGGTTGTCAAGTAATGTTGTGTATACATTAATAAAAATATGAAAATAGGAAGATTTTTATTAAAACACTATATAATAGTGCCAATATGAATTAGCCATATAAACTGTGTGGAAGGAAATTTGGCAATATTTATCAAAACTACATATGCAGCTATCACTTGACCCAGTAATCCCACTTCTAGGGATCCAAAAACATCCTGGCAAAATATAAAATGGCACCCATAACGCTGGGCGTTTTGTTGTTATTGGTTGCCTAGGTTTTAGCAATAATGCACATAATGAATTGTGGATTGGTTAAACAGTGGTATCACACAACGGAGTATTAGCTTGCTATAAGAAGGAATTGGGGAGACCTCTACCATTATAAAGTGCTCTCCAGGATATGTCATAAAGTGAAAGGAATCAAGATACATTTTATGTAAGAAAGAGGGAGGAGATGTTTGCGATTTGTGTTTGTGTATGTGGAAGGATAAACAAAATTGAGAATAATGTTTGCCTATAGTGGAAGGAAAAGGATGATATAGAAGTGAAACTTCTATAAAAGTACTGGCTGGTTTGAAGCTGTTATGTACCCCAGAAAGCTATATCCCTTTACCTGATCCAGTCTTGTGGAGGCAGCCATGTTTCTTTTAATCCTGATTCAATATTGTGGGGTGGAAACTTTGATAGGATTGTCTCCTTGGAGATGTGACACACATTTTATGGGTGTGGCCTCTTGATGAAATGGAGATGAGACTCCACCCATTCAAGGTGGGTCTTGATTAGTTTACAGGAGTCCTTTAAAAGAGGAACCATTTTGGAGAAACTTTCAGAAGTGACACGAGACCCAGAGGTTTGGAGATGCAGAAACTAACTGCCCCGGGGAAGCTGTTTGAAACCAGAAGCCAAAGACCCCAAGTAGATACTAGTCACGTGCCTTCCCAGCTGACAGAAGTGTTTTGGGCCCATCAACCTTTCTTGAATCAAGGTATCTTTCTCTGGATGCCTTAGTTTAAACATTTTTATGGCCTTAGAACTGTAAACTTGTGACTTAATAAATTCCCTTTATAAAAGGCAACCCATTTCTGATATATTGCATTTCCAACAGCATTAACAAACTAAGATAAGTACTTTATGTAATTTTGAGTTTTGAAACATGTAAGTGTTTTACGTATACAGAAATTCTATTGTAAAGGAAAAAGGGAATCCTAATAATTGGAAACAGATGGAAACAATGGATCCTAAGTGGATTGAAGTTGGTGGCTTAACCACAGAAAAAATAATTTTTTCAAGTGACTTTAAAACCTAGTATTTTGACAATAAATCACTAGTGGAGTATAATGTAAGGGCACACATACTTATACAAGTGCAAAGAAATAAAAAGCTGCATTCAGTAGTCTTATTGTTAGCTGTAATATCGATATTGTTAACTTGAAATTATCGTATGTATAGTTTTAGAGAAAGCAGGTAATATGTTACTGTTGTTAGGAACCAGGATTCTTACAGAAAAAGCATAATATTTAATATTGTTAAAGTTACTTCAAATCCTGTAATCTTAAATTTGAATTAGAAATTTCAATATTAACTCATGATTTCTGTTGCTCTTAGAAATATGTACTTCACAGCTCTGTGCACTGAAAATACTTAGAGGCAATGATAACCCTGGAGCATTGAACACCTTGCTGCCCAGATTGTGCTTTCTAAATACCATTTCCAATGAAAAGGAAACTGAGTTTCTTGAAGAAATGACTAATTCCTGGTCTGAACAGTTTACCATGCCAGAAAATAAGGAGGCTATCAAAGATTATTTGGGTCATGTCAAAAGAATATAGGAGGTAAGCTGAATGGGTTTCTGCTGGCTAAGATGAGCTCTTTGCTCAAAGAGAATAACGACTGGAATTGATCAGAATACATCAATATTATAAAAGTCCAAGCATTCAGAATGATTCTTCAAAAAATAATTGAACACCATTGTATGTTGTTAGGATACCAGCATGCTATTCTGAAAATTGCTAGAGGAAAAGAATCCAACATTTATTCTGCCTTCCTGGGTGTGTCATATTTCAGAGTAACCAAATAGTTGATGAGGGGGAAGTTCTTATTTATGGAAAAAATTCTAATTAGTAAATGCAGGAGGAATGGTAGAATTAGAAGAATCACCATTTGACAACTCTAATGGAACAAGGTGATGAGATCACCAACAGGAATTAATGTCATTAGGTTAAATGCTGAGGGGGAAATTATATTGGATGGATCAGGCAGGTATGACCTGAATCAGCTGATCTCCTATTACCTCATGAAAAGTAGAACAGGGAGACATGATGTGCTCTGTGATGCAATTGGAAGTACATCCATCTCAAATTATTTTTGTATATGGAATGTGATAAAACTTCAGGTCTTATTTTCCCCATGGTTATGTCTAGTGGCTTCAGCATTATTTATTTAAAAGATATCTTTTTGCCCATTATGTTGACTTGTTGCCTTGGTTGAACATCAGTTGATTGTGTACGTGTGAGTCTGTTTCTGGACTCCCTATTTTCTTCCCTTGATACATTAGCCTATTTTAGCACAAATATTATCCTGTCTTCATCACTGTAGCTTTATTTTAAGCGTTGAAAAGAGGTGGTGTAAGGTAAGTCCTCCAGTTTTGTTGTTTGGTTTAAGATTGGGTTATTCTCAATTCTTTGAATTTTCATATAACTTTTAGAATCAGTTTGCCAATTTCTTTAAAGAAGTCGACCTAAGTTTTTTGTTTAATTTTTTTTTTTTGTATGGGCAGGCACCAGGAAATGAACCCGGGTCTCCAGCATGGCAGGCAAGAACTCTGCCACTGAGCCACTGTTGCACCACCCTGCTTAAGTTTTTATATGGATTAAATGGGATCTGTAGATTAATTCTATGAAATGAGACTGGACAAATAGAGAAAATCAACAAAGGAAAAAAGTTGGTAATTTGAAAGGTAATAAAATTGATAAGCCCATAGCAAGACTGATTAAGGTAAAAAAAAGATAGAAAAAACAGAAATTGCTAACATCAGCCATTAAAAAGAGAAAAATCATAACATATCTTACAGAGTTAAAAGTACGACCAGGATATTTGGACAGCTTTATGCCAATAAATTGAAAAATTTAAATGAAATGGGAAAACTCCTTGAAAAGAATAATTTAGCAAATCTAACAGTAGTAAAATATCTAAACATCTCCATAACTAGGAAAGAAGGATATTTTCTCTTGATATAGAAGTCCTAGGTTGTCAGTATTTTCCTCCTTTCAGTACTTAACAATGCTCTATTGTTTTCTGACCTATATTGTTTCTGGTGAGAAGTCAGCTGTCATTCAGATTGCTTTTCCCTTGTATGTGATGTCTTTACTTCTTTGGCTTCTTTTGAAGATTTGCTTTTTATTTTTCATTTGGTTACAGCACTTTGATTATGATGTGTCTAGGTGTATGTGTATGTGTGTTTTCCTCTGCTTCTTGGATCCATTAGTCCTCCTTCAATTTTGGAAGTTCCCAACCATTATCTTTCAAAATATTTTTCCTTTTCTATTCTTTCTCTTCAGGGACTACATTTACTCACATGTTAGATTTAAAATAGCATTCCACAGACATCAGGTGATTTTTTTCTTTTTTTTTCCTCTTTATGTTTCAGTTTGGATACTTTCTATTGATCTATCTTCAAGTTCACTGATCATTTCTTTTACTCTCTCTAGTCTGCCATTAAGCCCATTGAATGGATTCTTC
>PVIY010064035.1:0-10292 GCA_004026745.1 Myrmecophaga tridactyla | reverse complement strand
CCTGCAGTGTCCTGGGGTGACTTGGGTGAGCCAGGCATGGCACAAGGCCGCAAGTAGAGGTTTGCTAAGTAGACCCCTTATGGCGTCCCACAAGGTGACAGCCTGGCTTTTGTGCGTGATGCCCAGGTTTTAATCCCACAGAGGCTGAGCTGTCTTGGCTTTGCGACTCAGAGAGCCCTCTGCGGGGCCCAGGTAGCCGCTCCCCACAGACCTGCTGTCCCCCACTGCTCGCCCAAGCCTGTGGGTCCACCATGTGGGAGTGGAAGGCAGCTCACCCAGGCCAGTGGCCGAGGGAAGGAGAAGCCGTGCCCAGGGCACCCTGGGCGCCATCCACTGCCTGTGCATGGGTGCCCCCTTCTGCACATAGACCCCCCCAGCACTGCCCCCTCCCATGGGGGCAGCCGGCTCTACTGGGGCCCCCAGGCCAAGCCCTCGAGACTGCCATGCGCCCGCACGGCCACTCTGATACTGTCTGTGTGCGTTCTGTGACTGCCTTTTATTTGGTGACTGTGCTCGATGACGATAACCTTCTTAGCTCTCGTGTCCCTCCTACCCCCAGCAGCTGACCAAGCTCCACCAGTTGGCCATGCAGCAAACCCCCTTTCCTCCCCTCGGACAGACCAACCCCGCTTTCCCCGGTACGTACCCACTGCCCTTCACTGCCCTCGTCTTCTCACCTGGGGGTCGGCTCGCCCTGACCCCCACTCAGTGCAGCTCGCAGAACACGTGCAGTCAGCTCAGAAGGCCGCATGGGCACGGCATGGCCGGGGCGGGGTGGGCGGTCTGCCTGTCTGTCCTGTGGTGGCAAGCCAGTGCCCTTGGCCCCTCCCTGGGTCTGAACTTGTCAGGCTTCTCTTTGCTGCCCACAGGGGCCTTCATGGGCAGCCACCAGCCAGCCTGGGGCGTTCTCCCTGCAGCAGCCTGGGGCACAGAAGAGTAGTCAGGCTGCTGTCCTGCCCAGGCCCTCCCACAGCAGGAGTGGCCCGGCCCAGGCAGCCAGGCTGGCCAGGGGCCTGGTCCGCCTGTGCCCCGCGAGCGCCCTCCACCTGTATCCGTGCGCTGCAGCCGCTCATGTTTTGAGCTTCCCTAGTTGAAGTGGCCCTGCTTATCTCCTTGAGGGCAAAACAACTAAATCCGTTTCTTCTTTGCTCTCCAGGAGAAAAGCTGTCTTTACATTCCTCCGAAGAAGCTCAAAATCTGATGGGCCAGTCATCAGGTAAAACAAAACACTAAAATGGACAGCCAGCCAGGAGAGCGCTCGGAGGCGAGACGGGGGCGAGGCTGCATGGAGAGAGGCCCCAGGCTGCGTCCCCTGGGTCTGTGGCCTGGCTCCTGCCCACACTGCAGAGGGCGCGGGTGGGCTGTGTCGTCGCTGTGGCTGGAGTGGGCCCCAAGGGGTGCCGTCCGAATGTGGTCTCTCTGGGGTCCTCTTCCTGAGTAGGGCAAGATGCTGGAGGCCTGCAGTGATGAATTTACATTACAGGATGGGTGTGCTTCAAACCCTGCCCCATCGGAACAGGAGTGGGAGAGCCCCCTTAAGAGAAGGTGATCTGGGCTGAGGCGGCCGCAGCACCTCGGGTTACGTTAAAACATTTGCCCAGAGAGAATATCCCAGGGCCAGGAGCTGGGCCATGGGGCTGGGGGAGCTGGGCAGTAACTCGTGGGTGGGCTCACAGCCCCCAGCCAGCAGCAGGAGCATGTGTGGGAGCCAGGTGGACCCCTCGAGGGGAGCCGCTGTCCAGCCTCCGTCCCCACACTGCCCTGCACTGGGCAGAGCATTGCACGGGGAGGACTGGGCCGCACTGGAGCCCAGGGTGGCTGCAGGGTGTGCATCTCCCTGGGGGGAGGGGCGTTCACGGGGGCTCAGCTCCCACACGTTGGGCTTCAGAGCAGACCTGACACCGCCTCCAGGCAGACCCCCTGGGTGGCTCCTGCACATCTACCCATCTTGGCCTGTGGTGGTGAGTCAGTCTGAGGGACCCGGATGAGGAGGCACAGCCCTGGCACCCCCATGCACTCGGGGCTGTTTTTAGTTAATTTTATGCAAAATTTAATTAAGGAAAATGAGAGGAAAGTGTTTTTAGTATGCGTTTGATTGCAGAACTGGTTCCCAGTCGTTACAGACAAAATGTCTCTCCACCGCCCCCGGGCACGGGTCCCATGTCTGCAAAGCCTCTCCCTGGAACGTGCTCTGTCCAGGGTGGCCCTGCTGTTTCCTCACCAGGAGGAATGCAGTGCACCTGGAGGCAGCAGGTGGGGTAGGCGGCACGGAGGTGCCCGTCTGGGGCCATGTGGGGGAGCGTCCTTGGGCCGCAGGCCGTGGGGCGGCCCTGTCCTACGCGCGGCTGCGGTGCCCAGAGCGATGTGGGCAGGGGTTACAGGGGACGCGTTGTCAGTGGACTTCAGCGCCCTGCTCAGAGGATTTGACACTGTCCTCCCTTGATCAGGGCACACCAGTTTCAACAGATGTCATTCATGCTTTGTGTTCATCCTGAGCTCCGCCCTGGGGACGGGCAGGGCTAAGGACAGTCTCTGATGGCATCTTAAACGTGTGTGCTTTTGAAGGTGTATACTTGAGAGACCAACAATTGTGGCATTAAAAATAGGCTTATTCAAAGAAGATAAGAACAGAAACTCTAGGTTTAGATTAGTAAAAGAAAAATAACAGTCTAGAGTGAATTGATTCATTTACTTCCTATCAGCTGAGCCCCATGTGCGTCAGGCGAGGGCCCAGTCTCAGGACTTGCTCTCTAGGCTTGCTGTCGGGGCTCAGTTTCAGGGCCCCCTCCCTGGCAGGAAGTAGGCTCTCACCCTGTGAGAAGGGGAGTTTCCTTCGGGTGACACAAATATAGTGGAAGAGAAAGGGAATCAACAGGCGGGGGGCCATGTGGAGGATGCGGTGACAGTAAATGGGCCGGTGGGGGTGTCCTCAGGGCCTCTGGAAGGAAGGGTCTTCAGGACGGGCAGTACTGGGGTGGGCAGGGAGCCTGTGAACATGGGGGGGGCAGGGAGGGACCTCGAGGGCTCGGGGCAGGTCGGGCCCCCTGAGCCGAGGAGGCGAGCTGAGGGAGGGCAAGGGTGGAGGCAGGCCCAGCACGGAGCAAGGGGGACAAAGGCGCAGACTCGAGGGTGTTCCGACTGGGTGGGTGAGAGCTGGGCACCCTGGTCTGAGCTGAACTGTGGGGTCAGGGACCCTATGAACTGGGTGCAGGAAGGCCAGGGTCTCTGCTGGGGGAGGGGGTTGAGAGGCCTCCCAGACAGGGAAGTGGGGATCGGGGGCAGGAAGCAGGGGGCTGCCTGAGGCCTCTGCCTCGGCCCTCTGCTCTCAGCACCTCCCGTTGCTGGCCGGTGGCCTCAGATGCTCGCTGACATGCCACAGCCCCCTGTCTGCAGCCCCCGCCGTGTGCTGCCCAGCCCTGTAAATCTGTGTTTTATTGTCACTCCTTCGGAAGCTCGAGTAGATCTTGTATTTTAACTCTGAAAAGTTGTCTTTTATTTCATGGGCTCTAAGCTGGGATTTTTAGTGTTAAAATTTGGGAGCTAGAAGATAAATTGGACCCACCTTCCTTCTTCTGCATGAGGGTATCTGGGTAGAAATGCAGCCTGTCGTTATGTCTAGCAGCTTCTTTTGAGCCCTGAGATGTTAGGGCTCCTAGCCCCACACAAGAAGAATGGAAGGCACTGCTGGGAACGTGCAGCCCCTCCTCTGCCGCCCGCTGCACGTGGCAGCTCGTGCCAGGCGCAGTGAGAGGGTTGATGAGCTGCTCTGAACCAGGGGACCCCCGAGAACCGAGGGAGAATGGGCACCTGGCCAGCTGTGGACCCTACACTGCCTCAGTGTGACCCCTGTGCCCACGCTTTCCAGCGGCTGTGAGAAGCGTCACCAAAGACTATGCAAACATTAACAGAAGCTTGGTTTTTTTTTTCACTTTTTTTATGGTAAAATATAGCATATATACAAAGCAAAGAAAGTAAAAGCAATCGTTTTCAAAGCACTCTTCAACAAGTAGTTACACACAGATCCCAGTTGGTCATGGGCTGCCATGCCACCAGCTCAGATTTTCCCTTCCAGCTGCCCCAAACACGAGCTGGAAGGACACTTAATGTAGTGATTCAGCAGCCATACTTGTTTGTTAAATCCCATTTTCTCTGTTGTAACTCCTCCTTCTCTTATCCTTCTCCAAAACTGTAGGGGTCTGTGGGCAATGCCCATTCTGAATTTTTCATGTTGAGAAGGGGTGTCGACACCAAAGGATAGGGGGATGAAATTAATAACCTTGGAGAGGCTGGTCCCTCTGGGCTTCAGGATTTATCTAATGTAGGAATCCTCCAAGAATTATATGTTCTAGGGAAAAAAACCTAGTGCATGAAGCCTTTACAGAGTCTCAGTTCAAGCCCTAGGTGTTCTCAAGAGTCAGCAGGAGTGATACTGGTTGGGGGTCAGCAAACCATTGCAATTAGCAGTATTTAGCAGAAGTTTGTATAAGAGTAGCCTCCAGAATAGCCTCTTGGCTCCATTTGATCTCTCTAGGCCACTGATGCCTTATTTCATTACACTTCTTTTCCCCCTTTTGGTCAGTAAGGCATTGTTGATCTCACAGTGCCAGGACCAGACTTATCCCCAGGAGTATGCCCCACATTGTCAGGGAGATTTTCACCCCTGAATGGTTTATACCATGTAGGTGGGGAGGGCAGCGATTTTAGTTGCAGAGTTGGGCTTAGAGAGAGAGCACGCACATCTGAGCAACAAAAGAGGCTTCCTGGAAGCAACTCTTAGGCCTTGTTATAGGTAGTCTTAGATTCCCCCCTACAGAAATGAGTTTCATGAGGACAAGCCTCAAAATTAAGGACTTAACCTATTTTCTTGGGAGTCCCATTGGTTTAAGAGAGTACCTGGGGTTTCCTAGATGGGAGGGTTTAATAGTTCCATATATATATTCCCCCCATTGGACCCTCAAGGAGCTCCACCAATACTTTTTAATTATCAGCCCACCATAGTCCGAGATGTGTCCTAGTATTACATTAAACTCTACAGAATTACAAGGCCTCATTGTGTGGACTCCAGGAGTGTGGGTTGTTTAAATGAGCTCTCCAGACAGTTGATTTAGATTATGTGTTACAGGAAATTGAGGTTCCAGACATGATAAACCTCTCTGCCTTTGGTCTTACACAGTAGGTGAAGGTCTAGAGTACACACACTACCATCTCTTACCCTGTGTTCTGCTTTACCTTAGACCCAGACAGACTGGCTTTGTTTTTAACTCCAGTCGAGGCCTGATCTCTTTCTGGTTACTTTACCTGTTATTATATACAGCTATGCTGGTTTCCAAGGTGAGGCTCATCCCTGGATCTTAGGTGTCACAGCCAACAGAAGCTTTTAAATGATGTGTCCAAAATGAGAAAGTGAAATCTTTCTACTTGGATTTCTCCTTTTCCTTTTTTGTGAGAAAGACAAGTTAGGACTCAGGAGATTGAACCTGCAGTTTGGGTTAAAAACTCAAAGGGCTCTGGGGCTCTGGGCTGTGTGGTCCCTCATTGTCAGGCCTCATCTCTTCCAGCAGAGGGTGGGTGAGCAGCGGGGTGTGACCACATGTGGTCCTTGTGCCAGCCTAACTGTGTCCCCTTGGTATGCCCAGGTCTGGATGCCAGCCCCCCGGCCAGCACTCATGAGCTCAGCATTCCCAATGATGTGAGTATGCCCCCTTGGGCCTTCCTGTGCTCCCATGGGGTCAGCTGGGCATGGGGTGGTCATCAGCTCTGCATCCCTGGGCAGAGGGATCCATGGGGACCCAACACTCGGTTCCCCTCTCACCTGCTCCCAATCCTGCTGTCAGATATCTCTCTGTAGTGTTTTTTTGCTTCACCTCTTTCCTTTCTCATTTTAAATGAGTTTAATGTTCATAGAAGAGATGTGATTTTATATCCCTAAGCTATTAAACAAGGAGCTTAAGGGTTTAGTCAGAACTCAGATATCCAGTGTTGGGCTGAGGCAGCCAAGGCCTGGATGTCCATCCAGGGTTGGGCTGGGGAGCCAAGGTCCCAGCATAATCCAGTGTTGTGAACGTGCTGCCCTAGCTCAGGGTCAGCCCTTGAGGAATGGGGGTGCCCAGGAGTGAACCCTACTACAGCACCAGCCTGTGTGCCATGCTTCTTCTAGAGGGGTTTAGGACTTCTCTGTGAGTCTGCTCAAGGTTTAACCCTCTCTGTAAGCATGGACTCCAGCAGACCTGAGGTTGGCGGGGTTCCTGTGTCTACATGTGCTGCCATCCATTCTTGTTCAAGCATGAAGCTTAGGGTATGGCCTCACGAGCTCCCCTCAACATAGTCCATCGCTAGTCTCACTGGGGGGGCAGGATCATTCTTTTAATCCTTGGATGATCCTAAGAATGTTAACTTACAATCCCAAAACCAAGACACCAGAGAGTGTGTGAGCCACGTGTTTTTTACGGGTAACAGCCAGAGCAGCAAGGACAGAGCCTCTCTGGGCTTAGAAGGTGGCGATGGCTGGATGTGGTGCCTTTCTACTTCAAGTATCAATAGGCCTCTGCTTCCCTGGAACTTGTGGGCTCCAAGTACATTCACCATTTTGCAGTAACCAGATCGGCCCTTCACACCAACCAGGCAGGAAATTGTAGTCCTGCTTCTTCACATACGGTAAACTGCAGCCACAGCCAGTTTGGAAGTTCAGAGAGATTACCAGTCCACTGTATTAAAGGAGGACTGAGGGGCAGAAAAGAGGTCAGGGGTGCCTGGAGGAGAGAACCAATGAGGCCATCTCAGCAGACTGCCATTTAAGAGCTGGAAGAGCCCATCCTCGTGTTTCAGATGAGGAGGAGCCTGGGGGAGCCTTTCAGGGAGGTGCAGGCTGGTGTTGCCTCCAGGACTCCTTCTGCCCCAGGGCCACTTGGGCATGGCATCCACCCCCAGATCTTTTCTGCCCTGTCTCACTTTAGAGCAGCACGGGGCGCACAGGGACTCTGTGGCGCTGCTCATCCAGCCTTCTGAGCATTTCTGAGGTCAGGCCAACCTCAAAAGCAGCAGGACAAAGCATCTCAGACCCAGGAGGAGTCCCGGCTGTTTGCCTCCTTGCATGGGATCAAGTGCTACTGTGAATCCTTAAAGGAAAATTATTTCTATTATCAATGACTTTTTGTACCCATCTCCACCCTCACCTACCCTCTCCTCCTCTCACCCTCCTTCTTCCACTGTGGATGATTCTTTTTGGCATCTGAAGCTGCTGGCTGCCTACTAAGTGGTAAATGGAAATGGAATGCTCTACTCTGCAGACATTTTTTCTTTTTTAGCCTAAACACCTAAGTCATTCTTTCACTATTATCAGGTACCTTGCTGTTAACCAAACATTCATTTGAAAACTGGAATAAGCTTTATAATACAAGAGGCTGCAAGTGTCTCTTCTGGGAACTGGTTTATTGCCTCTCCTGTGGCCAGCTTGGGAACAAGGTAAATGGTGGTCCCCAGGCTACCACTGGCCCCCTCTCCTCCTCCCTGGGAGGACTTCAGTGAAGGGAAAACTCTCAGAAGAAAGGCGACTTTTCAACCGCATGCCTGGAGCACACTCTTCGCCCTTCTTTGCAGCAGGACCCACTGGCACCGTTGTTGGGAGGGCTTTCTCCAGCCAGCCCCGAAGCACCTGCCTGGGAGAGCATCTGTGCTGCGGTTTCAGAGGGTGGTCCCACCGCAGCCAGCAGCACCGCACACGGCAGCCTCTTGGAAAAAAGGGCAGGAAGCAACATGCATCTTTGCTCTGACACTTGACTGTCAACTTGTCCTGCTCCTTCTCTTGGAGCTCTCCTTCATCTGAAGGAAAGTTATGCTGTTGTTTGCAAGTTACCACTCATTCCCGAAAGGAAAGACCTTCCTGATACAGGCACGCCTGCGACCAGTGCAGCATGGCACACGAGTTCTGCAGCACAGCCAGGGAGCACGGGCTGGGGCCAGGCACCCAGGAGCCAAGCGGGATGAGGAGTCCCTGGCATCCTCGTGGGGGCCCCTGCGGCCTTTCCAGCTCTCTGGTTTATTTCTGACCCACTGTGGGCTGCCCTCCACTGCCAGCTGCAAAGTCTGCTCCCACCCACACGCTACCCTCAGTGCCCAGCACCTGCCTGCCGAGGCTGTGGACCTCTACCTGGCCCTGGTCTGCAGTCGCCCAGGGCCTTCCTGCTGGAAAACAGGTGTCAGCTGTCAGCAGGAGCTCGGGGATGACAGCACAACAGGGACGTGGCTCCAAAGTCCCTATAGGGTAGGGACCAGCACCATCTCAACATGTTTTGATGGTTTTTCTTTAAATTTCCAGTGGGGCACACGGGGTAAGAGGAGGAGCTCATCTGGTCTGCCTCTGCATTTCCCTGAGGGGCCGGCAGAGATGGTGCAGACTGTGCCGCTTTGTCTCGCCTTCTCTGATTCCAGACTTGCCCTCACCTCTCTCCTGGGGACGGAGGCCTGGCCCCCAAAAGGCACGTCCAGGCCTAGTGTGTGAGCCCGTGGGCGTGAACCCGCATGCCGCCAGGCCCTCCGAGGGGTCGCACCACGTCAGGCCGCGACTGGCTGGTCATAGGACCTGGGAGGACCCTACTTAGGGTCCCTGACCCAAGGGGGTCTTCCCCCAGCTGACTGGGCCTTTGAGGCAGAGGAAATGTGGATGCATCAGTCAGAAGGAGGCAGGGAGACCAGAGGAGACCCAAGGAGCAGCCTCAGGAGAAAGTGCCATCACTGGGGTAGCCGGGACGCAAGAGGCTCCCAAGAAGGCTGAGCTGCCGGCACCTTGCTGCTGGACTCCTGGCCCCCAACCCTGAGGCCACCGGGTGCTGCGTCTCCGCAGACCTGCCACAGCGGCCTGGCAGATGGTAGCCGCACTGCCCCCGCATCCATGCCACCAGGAGGAGGGCAATGACAGCACGTATCTCTTGGCATGACTCCAGGTTTGCCCGACAGACCGGACCAGCGGCTGTGGGGCAGCTCCGGGACAGGAGGGCACAGGGAGGGGAAGAACGTTCCAGAAAGGAGAGAGCTGGGCGCCAGCTGGGAAATAATAAGCAGGCGATGCTGGAAATGACCCAGTGAGAAAATGTGAGGAAAGACCTTTGAAAGAACTGCGGGCAGAAGACGAAATCATTTCCCTGAAATGGATTTTGGAGGAGAAATGCAGTGGACTGTGCTGCAAACAGGAAGATGCACGCAGAGAGGACAGCAGGGTTCCGGTCACCAGGCCGCAGTGGGCGGCTCTTTGGGGCGGGCCCAGGGGCGGCCAGGTTCTCCTTCTGAGCCGCCTGGGTGTGCCCGGGAGGTGGGTGGGGCTGGGAGTGGGGGCGAGGACCCAGAGATGGGGGGCAGGGCTGTGGTGGGCAGGGTGGGGCGCTGCCTGCTCTCCAGTCAGGCTGCCTTTGGCTCTTCTCTAGGAAACCCCACCCTCCTCTCTTCTAGCTAATAGGTTGTATAATTGGACGCCAGGGGACCAAAATCAATGAAATTCGGCAGATGTCTGGAGCGCAGATCAAAATCGCCAATGCCACGGAAGGGTCCTCGGAGCGCCAGATCACCATCACAGGGACCCCTGCCAACATCAGCCTCGCCCAGTACCTCATCAACGCCAGGTGAGTGGCGGGCAGAGAAAGCCCCCGGGAGGCCAGGTGGGAGCCCAGGCCTGTGGCCCCTGCCCACGTGGGCACCCTGGCACTCAGACATCTTGAGCCTGCACGGGTGCCCAGGTGGACGCCCTGGTCACTGCCTCCTTGGCAGCGGCTCGTTGGGATGGGATGTAGGGACAGCGTCCAGTGCTGGGTCACAGGTCACCCCCAGGCTGCTTGGTGAAGTTAGAAAGCAGTGGTGTTTCTGGGACCCCAGGCACCCATTTGGTCCAAGCCAAGCCCCGGACGGTGGTGGCTGTAGGCCCACAGTAGAGAGCCCAGCTTTGTCCACACAGAGCCACCAGGGTTGTGGCCTCGTTCTTCACCCTCATTCAACAGTGTAAGAATGAGGAGTGGAGGAGAGGACTTTGTGCTTGTTGGAGCCACCGTGGGTGGTGTGGCCCATGCCGCAGTGCCAGCTGCAGCTGCTGCCAACGCGAGGGGCACGCCGGTGGGCAGTCCTGGGGCTGTGGGAGAAGGGGCCCATGCCACCAGTCCTGCCGCTGCCCTGCGGGGTCTCTCCTGGGTCTCCGTGTGGCTCTTGCCCCAGCCAAGTTGGCACTCCAAAAACTCTCGTGAAAGGCAGGAGTGACCTTCCTGGCATGGGATGCAGGGGGCCCAGGGGCACCCCGTCTGGTCACTGTGCCT
>PVIY010064034.1:0-10295 GCA_004026745.1 Myrmecophaga tridactyla | reverse complement strand
ATAATGGCCAAAAACGACAAAATATACCAAATCAACAGTAGATTGGATCAGCAAATTGTGGTATATGCACACGATAGAATAGTAAGTAAACAATGAAAATGTAAAAGTTGGAACTACATGAGACATGGATGGACAAATCTCACAAAAACAATGTTTAGGGAAAGAGTTCAGACAAAAAAGAATACATATCACATGACACAAAGCAGGAAAAATTAATTTATGTCATTAGAAGTTAGGATTGTGCCTATTTCTTAGGGTCAGAAGAATCAAGATTGGAAGAAAGATGATGGGGGCTTATGAGAATCTGGTTAGCATTCTGTTTCTTCATCTGGATTCTGTCTAGTCGTACAGATTGGTTCTGTTTGTGGAAATTCGTGAGTATGCACTCTCATGATAATGTTCATTTTCTATGTGTATTTGTACATATTAATATATTATACTATAATAAATCATTTTAAAAATTAAAATATGTGACTATGAAAAACTAACTCGTTAATGATATGGAAAAGACTTAAAAGAACTCAGGGAATTAAATATTAAAATAATTTTGGGGGTAAATATGTCTTTCCAGATATAATTCAATCCAGTAATTAGAACCCAAAACTAGAATTCTGACAAAGATGTCTTTCATGGCTCTTCATTAGTCACTTAACCACACATCCAATTTTTCCCTTAAAAAAAGGAAGGAAAATTTAAAAAGAATGACAGACAGTGCTAATATATCTTTCCTTCAAAGAACATGTTTGTATTTAATGAAAATACATTGCTAACTACACGACTCATGAATTAAAAAGGAAAAAAAAAAGTTTAAAAAATAAATCTAATAAATTTCCTTTGAACTTGAAGGAACTTCATTAAGTACTACAAACTTTTTCTGTTGATTTATATACTACTGAATCTACTCAGTAGAATCTAGAATACTGATAAGTCTAATCTCCATTTTATATCTCATTTGTAACTTTCTATAAAGATAGCCTGTTTTTATACAAATATTATTGGATTATTTTGTAAAAGTTTACCATTTCTTGACAGATAGTATTTTTCTAATATAAGGGATTCACACTGAATATATTAATGGCTTTCAATGCACAGTCATGTTAATAGATCATGAAAAATGAAAAATATTTAGTAGAGTCAACTGTTTTAAAAGGAAATGTTAAAAGTGTCTCCAAAGAATTTCATAATTGTTTCTGTTTAAATGTTTGTCGTCTTAGAATTCTTCAAAGTACAATGAACTTATGTGTATTACTCCCGAATTGGCCTTTTGGTCAAATATTCCTGAAAACAAATTCTTGATAATTTATTAGCTAAAATCCACATTAAAAAAAAATGCTTACTTCTAGACAAAAATAAATGATGTGTCCCATACCTCATTTTACTAATGAGACACAATTCTAGCAATGTATTTTTAAAATTAGTATAGAAAAGTTCAAAAGAATTACTATCACTGAGATTTTTAAAAATTCTACACCCAAGGAAAAGATATACTATATTTAGAAAAAGCAAAAATAACTTTCTTTTTAAGAAATGTTAAATTGAAAACGGACACTACGTGGCGTATAACCAGTAGAGTTTTTGCCAGGAATAAAAAAAAATGACAGGAGATCAGAGAACACAGGAGGCAGTCTTGGAGTTACCCCCAGTGACATTATTGAATGCCAAATACGGGTACAGCACCAGTACAGGGTGAAAATAAGGCAAGGAGCCTTTAGCAAGCCAATGAGGGGAAAGATGGCATCATTCCAAGGGCAGAGAAAGAAGAAAGGAGCTACTCTCTCTCCTTGTCCAGCTTGAATTACAAAACCCTGGAAGCAATGGGAGGAGCTAATAATACAACTCTGTTCTAGCTGGGAAGTTGCCTAGAAATCCATCAGGCTAACATGACGATGATTGAATGGTTTAAATATAAGACTCTAGTGGTGTGTTTGAAAAAAGGCAGGCAAATGGCTGCAGTCAGGAGAATATGACACCAAGCAAAAAATTACTGCAAGCCTTTTCATTCTATATATATTATCATATTCTAGAAAAATTGTAACCATTTATTTTATAAAAATACGAGCACAGTATGATGCTCAAGGGAATTGTCACATCGAAGGACAAATGTCAAGTCTCTCAGTCATTTGGGAAATCAATTTGCTTTTTTATTTATAAAATGAGAAGATTGAATGAGATAACTTATGTGACTATTTAAAAGTTTAACATTTTATTTCTCTAAAATTTTATGACTTTTGAATAAAGTAAAAATATGTAAGATCGCTGGGAAAATGAAGAGGTAAGGGGCTCTAAAAGGCAATAAGTGAGTGGTTCAATGGTAGAATGCTCCATATGGGAGACCCAGGTTCGATTCCCAGACCATGCACCGCCCCCGCCCCCAAAAAATGCACCCTAAAAGGCAATATGATTACTGCCTTTTTATTATAAGGTAGTTTAACAACAATGGATATTGTACTTCGGGATATAATGTTGTCATTTGAAGAACTTCTTCACTCCTTGAATGAGCCAAAATAGGGTGGAAACCAAAAACTGAAATGAATATTTTGGCATCAAAAGGAGGGCTATGGAGCTCACATGAATGATATGTAATCAATCAAGTTTTATGGAAAGTTACAGAGAAAAAATCTACATTACATGGTTTATTCTGAGATGCTCTGAGTAACAGAATTTGTACACACTGACTTTTTTATTTCCACCTTTTATACTGCACACGTATAGGAAAAATTCCTTAGGTATCAGGGTGACAAAAATCTGAGATGGACTCCTAGTAGAGAGGTAGTCTTCATGATTGTGTATTTTCCTACATGCAAAGATATGTAAACAGTACCAAGAATAGCTTTTTTTTTTATATATATACATGGGCAGGCACTGGGAATCGAACCCGGGTCCTCTGGCATGGCAGGCAAGCATTCTTGCCTGCTGAACCATCGTGGCCTACCCAAGGGTAGCTTTTTTGCATAGACAGACAGATAGATGGATAGATAGATAAATGGACTGATAGATAGTTGAATATGTGGATGGAATGATACAGCAAAACATTAAAACTGGTAGGTCTGAGTATCTGAGGGGATAGGAATATGTTGACGTTCTCTGGATGGCATTTGTATTATTTTTGTAACTGTCCTGTATGCTTTAAATTAATCCAAAAAATAAAGTTTTTAAATTGCTTTTATGCAAACGTGAGTACATCTTTAGAAAACTAAAATGAGAGGCACTTTATGAAATAAGTACATGCTATATTGTTTTCCAATTGTATTACTTTTGACAAATTTCATGAGTGCAGGAAAAATGGGTAGAAAAGTATATCTTTTAGAGCTCAGTTAGGAGCCATATAAGGAAATCACTTTACCTATCATTGCCTCATCCTTTTTTTTTCACTCCATTGTCCAGCTTACATATTTATTTACTAGATTTACTCCCAGTTGGGTACTGAATGCATCCAAAGCTCAACTACACTTTCAATTCCTCCAATGAAGACATTTAAGATTTTTTGCTAATGACTCTGGCAGCAATTCTAAAATAAAATCCAGTCTTTTAAGAAGAAGCAAAGGGGGAGAAAAAAAAAAAAGAAGAAGCAATATTTCGGGGATGATTATTTGTAGAAGAATGATGTTCATTTGGGCTCACTTAATATATTCCTCAAAATATCAATCCATGTTGTGCAAAATTTATCCAGTATGAAACCTCTCCATACTCCTCCAGGTAAAGTCTCTTAAACTATTTATACCTTGGGCATTTCTCAGCACTTTAGATTGTAATTATCTGTTTAAAATCTGCTGTTTTTCTGAATTAATATTAATATGAAAATATTATCATATTTGGATCTATTAGCTTTATATATATGGTATATAATCTGGTTGGCCAAAATTTTACAATATATATAATTAAAACATAAGATTATCTCAGTCTGAAATAGCTAAATTAAGTGAATTTTCATGAATTCCTTTGAAAATATAATACATCAGCTTAAAGAATGTATTACATAGTATTCCTTCATTTACATTGTTCTAAAGAAAGTGCTATTCTAGCTGTTAGGTTCCTTTCAAGATGCTGTCTTAAAGAATCAGGATACAGTATTGAAATGTGAGTCAAAATTAGATTACTCAAGAGCCAAAGTATTTCCAGAAGGAGAGAAGTCATCAAAGAAGAAAGGAGAGGTCAAATCAAATCAAGAGTGAAAAATATCTACCGGATTTCACAAAAGGAAATCATCGGTGACCTTGGTGTAGCCACTGGCATGGAACCCAAACTGAAATGGAATGAATGTGGACCTGCAGGTGAGGAAGCAGAGGTAAGAAGCACCAGCAACTCTTTCAAATAACTTAATTATGAAAAGAGAGTGTTTTCTGGAGGACATGCAGTTGAAAAAGCACTTGTATTTTCTAAACTTTTAAAGACAGAAGTGTCTTGACATTTAAAAACTGATGGGTTCCCACCCTCATCAAGATAGCGGAGCGAGACGCCTCAGGGCTGTCTCCCCACAGAAGCTTTAAAGAACCAGCAGGAACTGGCAAAAACATATTTCTTAAAGCACATGCACACACACACACACACACAAACAGTGAAAAGATTGCGGTAAAAAGAAAAAATAAGCACCGAATCAAAGAACACGGCGGTTTAAATGTGGTGGCATCTGATGGTGTCATCCCCTCATCAGCTCAGAGTGGAGCCAAGCCGTGCTCAGAGTGAGGATCCCTGGCCCCAGTACCAGAGGGAACCATACTGGATGTCTGGTGGTGGCCTGAATGACTGTACCATGACACTTGTCACAGGCTCACGGTCCTATAACTCAGTCTGCATGTGGAAGGCAGGTCACAGAGTTCTCCTACAGAACACTGTGGGAGAATAGTCAAGTTGTGACTGCCTGGGGGAAGCAATTGCATTCTGACATACAGTACAGGGCCAAGACCATGAAGAAACTGTTCCCTAGGGAAGACGTCACATTTTCATAACATGTCAACAGAGGTCACATGTGCATGTCCAAGACAAGAAGCATGCTCAGAAAGCATCAGGGAAGCCCGTATGCTTTGGCCTATAGCTGTTCTCTAACTCATTGTATGACTAAATCCTGAAGGAGAGCCCTCACAAGGTCAATCTTCAAAGACAGGGAAAGGAGTTTTCTTTTTTCTGTTTTCCTTTTTAATTTCCAGTCCAGGTTTCAACAAAAGATTACAAAATATTCAAATAAACTGGAAGTGATAGCCCAGAAAAAGAAGAAAATTAAAATATTAAAAACCATAAATGAGGAGGATCAGACCTGAGACATATCAGACAAAGACTTTAAAAAAAATCATCTTCAATATGCTCAAACAGCTAAAGGAAAACATGAAAACAACAAATGAACACAAAGAGAATATCAATAGACAAAGATGGAGATTATGAGAAGGTATGAAACAGAGCTGAAGAACATAATAGAGAAATTTAAAATTCCTTAGAGGGGTTCAGCAGCAGATTAGAATGAACCTGAAGATAAGAAAACTGAAACATCCAGTTTAGGTATTAGAAAGAAGAAAGTAGGAAGAAAAATGAATAGAGGTTGAGAAACCTGTAGGACACCATCAAGCATTCCAAATGATACATTTTGAAGTCCCAAAAGGAGATGAAAGAGAGAATAGGACAGAAAATTTTCAGAGAAATAATGTATTCAAATTGTCGAATGCCAAAATAAAGAATTCTGAAAGTCACACAAGAGAAGCAATGCATCATTTACAAGGAAACCTCAATAAGATTGTCAATTTCTCATCAGGAAACATGGGGTCAAGAGCGCAATGCGATGCCATTTTTAAAGTGCTGAAAAGAAAAATTGCCAACCAAGAATTCTATATTTTGCAAAGCTGTCTCTCAAAAGTGAGGATGAGATTAGGACATTCCTAGATAAACAGAAGCTAGAGTGTTTGTCACTACTACGTCAGCCCTATAAGAGATGCAAAAGAGAGTTCTGTAGATTGAAAGGAAAGGACAAAAGACCATAGACTGAAACTACATGAAGAAATAAAGATATCCAGTGAAAGTAAAAACATGGGTAAATATAAATGTCAATACTATTGTATTTTTGGTCTGTCATTTCACTTTTACTTCCAATGGGAGCTAAAAGATAAATGCATAAAATGTAATGATAAATCAGGGGCTTGGGATTCATAATGTATAAACACGTAATTTGTGATAAAAATTACATAAAGGTGGAGGGACAGAGGGTTGCAGGAACATAGTCTGTCTATATTATTAAAGTTAAGTTGTCATGAAAGCAAATGAAATTGCTAAAGAATTATGATGTTAAACTTAAGCCTCATCATAACCATAAAGAAAATATCAGAGAATTATGCAAGCTCATAGAAACAGAGAGTAGAATACAAATAGCCAGGGGAAGGGGGAATGGAGAGTTAATGCATAGAGCATAGGGTTTCTATTTGAGGAAATGGGAAAATTTAAGTAATGGAAGGATAAGGGTACCGAAATATTATGAATGAGATTAATCCCACTGAATGGTATGCTTGGCAGTAGTTGAAATGGAAAAGTTTATGTTGTATATATTTTTCCAGTATTGAAAAAGAAGAAGGAAGAGTAACTAACTATAAATACAAGGACAATTAAATGCACTATGTGATCCTGGGTGGGATCTAGCAAAGGAGGAGAAAAAACTTAAAAGGGCATTATTGGGCATATGAAAAAAATTGGAATGTGTAAAGTAAGATTTATATAACATTAATTTTCTTGAACTTGAAAGCTGCACTTAAGGTGGTTGCTTAAGTGAATATCCTTGTTTGTAGGAAAAGTACATGGCAGTATTAAGTGTTCAAGGACTATGATGTATATACAATCATATTCAGGTGTCTAGAAAATAGATTGATAAATAATCATACAAAGAGAGAAGGAGACAGGGAGAGAGAGAGAGGAAGGAAAGAAGGAAGGAAGGAAGGAAAGAGTATCAAATGTGACAAAATGCTAACACTGATGGACTTGAGTATCTGGGGGATAGGGGTATGTTGGAGTTTTCTATATGGAGTTTGTATTGTTTTTGTCTCTCTCCTGTAAGTTTGGAAATATTTCAAACTTAACATTTTAAGAAAAAAGACAGCAACATAAAGAGTTGATGATACCAATAGAGAGGAAGCAGTTGATGATTCAGGGGAGAGGAGGGAGCAATGACGAGATCCTGGGAAGCAGTAGATGGATTGGTATCAGGCAGAAAAAGATATCCACTCCATAAAAGGGTAGGTTACAGTGCAAATAAATATGGCAGTGTGGTGGCAGGAAATGGAGGAAATTGCTGTTTCACACTTCTGTGTTCTCTGTTATATAAGTAACTAAGTTATCTTCTGAGGAGGAAGGTGAGAATGTAGGATAAGAGGTGTCAGACAATTGAGAAGGTTTGCTATAGTTTCCACGCAGAGCTGCAGAGGGAAATAACTGGGAAGCAAATGGAGGGTCTGGCAGTATTGACAAGACATCTGTTGTTGGAGAACATGAGTTTGTAGTGGCACCAGACTCAAATATGAGCCATTTTCTCCAGCAAGACCCAGCTGCCTAGTAGAAAAGGTATTGAGGGAAAATAAAATGGCTTCCTAAAGATTCCAATGATTATATCATTTAATGGAAATTGTGTAGCTGTTGCCAGCCTTTAAGGCCGATTTAAATATATGAATACTGAAGCTTCCAAACGGCGCTCAAGATGTCTCATATTTCCAAATATCTCTAATAGCTTATTAGGGGCAGAGATCACATCTTTCTGACATTGTATCCCAAGGACCTAACTGGACCAAGCACATAATAGACTTTAATAAGCGTTTATTGGATCAATGCTAAATGGATGTGTTTCTCCACTTCACGGTAAAAAATAAATTTCTATTTTCTTTTCCAAAAGAAATTAGTATAAAGTAAAAGGGAAGTAGATTACTTACTGGCAAATTGCATGTGGAAAGACATAAATGTGCTTCCAACTTGTTACTTTTCCACAAGAATATGTTTTAAGAGAGATCCATATATACTTACTAAAGGAGATCATCGGATTTCATTAATCAGGTAACCAATAGAAAGAGGCAAATGTCAAATAAAGGAGGACTGACTCAGAAAATATTGTCAGCACTAATACAAATTTCACAGCCTTAATTGATAGGACATGGATTTATTCATAAAAGCAGAATTAGTGGCGATAATAATAATAAATAATATTGTAAGTGTCTATTATGTTCAGGGCTCAGCACTAAGATGAATTCTCTAATTTAATCTTCACAACAACCCTGTGAAACACATACTAATAGCAGCCTCTTTTTGTATATAAAGGAATGGATACCCAAAGAGGTTAAAGAACTGCTCAACATTACAGATCGAGTAAATGGCAGAATATTCTTATGAAGCTAATTCTGTCTGCCTTCAGAGTCTACACTCGTTACTATACTGTCTTCCTTTTCCAATCCCACCTCTTCATTTATAAACGCAGAAACTGAGGTCCAGGGGTTAAAGTGAGTTTTCTGTATGCATGCATACTTTTAACTATAGAACCACAAACTGAACTCAGATCTCTTCATTCCCACTCTAGCAATGTCTTATCCATTCTTGAAAGCCATAAGCCCTGATACACAGATTTCTAGTATTTGAAAGTTTACCCAACCCTGATTCATGACTCAGTGAATGAAATCACCCCTAGTTGTGACTACATCTATTTTCCATCTTAATACTGTTGACTGATTTGTGGGCGTGGCATACTCATAAGGATAGTCAACTGGCAAGTCACTCTCAAGCTGGATGCTTTCTAAACTACACAAACTCTTTGGCTCATCTTGGACTGATACAAGAGTGAAATGTGAGCCCTTGAGAGAACTACAGAGTGTAGATATGTGACTCTTATCTAGAGCATTCTAGAGGTTGGGAGATGGTTGTAGTTGCCCTTGGCTGCTAAGTGAAGAGAGAGGAGAAGGAAGGAATGGGGGTGGGCAGCCACATTTCCAGAATTTGGCAGGACCAGTTTGCATATGAGTTCTAGTGGACTAAATGAACATCATAGAAGTAAGTCAAACTCTAGCCTAAGAGAGTTTTCTGCCTACACCCTCCCTAAGAAAGCTATCTGATGAGGAAGGGGACCCAGCAGAAAAAGACTGTGTGGGATCTGCCTCCAGGATAGAAGTCTGCAAAAGGTCAAAGATTGCACTGGAAAGGTAAGCTATGGCATCTATTAACCACAGTGGAGTATGGTGCAATGCAGAGATCCTCAGACATTTGGGCATGGGTGTCAGAGACAGACACAAAAGAGAAAAAGCAGCATTTGGGCATCTGCCCTACAAGAGGCACTAGAAGCCAAGTAACAACAGCAGCAACTGGGGTCAGCCCTTTCCTTCCTCCTGACCTTCCAATTTATTTCCCGATTGACTCCTTCTGAACTCAGCCTATTTAATAATTGGTTCAATAATCTCAATGTGAGCACCCCCTTAACTGGTTCTCTGTTTCCTCAATGCAGCAGTTCACTGCTGCCAACAATACTTTTCTTAAAAACACTACTTCCTTTCTCAAGCCCTTCCAGGATCTACCTGCTCCCTTCCAATTAAAACTAAAGTCTTCAGCCATCATGAAGGGGAGTCAGTGATACCATCTGACTTTCCAACATTAGGTGTTTTGAGTAATGTTTGGGCCCACTATGAAGGGAAAAACTTTTAATGGATCTCTAAGAATACTTTTGGTCTTCCAAAGTTTGGAGGTCCACAGTGTGCCACTGACATAAGAAATTAAAGTCATAATCTATGAAATTTTCTTTTAGTTGTGAATTAACATAGCTATAGAATTTGGCCTTAACTCTGAAAAAATCAAAATATTAATGTCATCCCCACAATAAAAACATAAGCTTTCAAAATTCTTAGAGCATTCTGGCTGCTTGACAATATATCCATGGAACACAGTTTGGGAAATATTTTATACATATTTTTCATGTCACAATAGCAGTGTATTTTCATTTCTCCAAACTTGCCATGTATTTCACCACACTGCTTTATACAGTCTCTCAATCAAAATGCAACCCTTCAAAATTCAGCTCAAATATCACCTCCTCCTAAAATTGTTACCTGATTCCCCCAGTTGAAATCAGTTAGTGCTGTGTCTATGTTCTTCTGACCCTTTCTGACTCCTTTGCTTTTTATCTTTTTTTTTACTTTTTTAATTAATTTTAAATTTAAAAAATATAACAACAAAGAAACACAAACATTCTTAATATATAATCATTCCATTCTTCATATATAATCAGTAATTCACAATATCATCACATAGTTGCATATTCATCATCATGATCATTTCTTAGAACATTTGCATCAATTCAG
>PVIY010064033.1:0-10294 GCA_004026745.1 Myrmecophaga tridactyla | reverse complement strand
ATAATTTACCATCATATTCTGCCTGCACTTTTGCTGGAGTCTTTTAACTGATAACCCCATGATTGCTTTACCACATTCATTTCACTTTCCACAGAGACAAGAATGCGAACCTTTTCAAATATAAATTAAGAAGTTCTGGGTATTGATAAAAGACTGGGTGGTGATCAATTGAAAATTTTAATCTTTCTACTTCTATTCTTAGAATACATCATAAACAACCAGAAAATGATTGATAAAGGCAAGCAAAAGTGATACCGTCATTGAAATAGGAAACAAAGAAGACTTATTAACTATGAATGACATGTAAAGGAAAACAAGACAGAGACTCATGAGAATTGGTTCAGAAAACCCAAATTGGGTCTGGGGCCCTGTAGGGAAGAACAGGGTAGGAGAGAATCACTGGTGGTGTAAACACCCCCAAATATTAGGAACATTCTAGGAAGGCCCAGAGCATTACAATTGAACAGAAAACAGGAAAGCTGCCAACCTATGCAACCCCATGGGACCCACCTGATGATGACATATGAAATAATGGCATATGAAAATGCAGTGTTTCTACAAAATGCAATCAGAAAATGTAAAGTCAGCAAAATCATTCAGCACATTTATTAGCAGAAGAAATAATATCACCAGAAAAATCATTGTTGAAAAGCAGAGCTACATTATGGCACAAAGTTAAACTTGATTTAGAACCAAAAAACCCTTAATAAAGCAAAATTTTATCTTAAAAAGAGAACATAGTGGAATAGAAATGTAATAATTCAGAAAATTATGACCAGACAAGGAGAGTCCATGTACAGACAACTGAAAGATATAAAGTAGGAATTGAATAGTCAGGAAAGAATTTGAAGAAAATAAGAATATACTCTATAAATGCTTTGTACTGTAGGTGGCAGTAAAATCATATTCAAAGTTGATAACTTAAACTAAAATCTTATCATACTAAAAATACAGGAATAAGTATTAAGATAAAAATATTGAGCAAAAACAATGACAAAGGATGGAAAAAGAGAGAGGAATATTTTAGAATCTAGTGCTTATGCTAGGGAACAAATAGAGGCTCGGTAAAATCATAGGCAACTAGTGTTGCATTGCTATTGGACTGTTATAAAGATAATAAAACAAATACACTAATTTCCTAACACATATTAAAAGTTATTTTTTTCTACCCTGGGGGTCACTTTCTCCAGATATATCATGATTCATTTCCTTAGTTTGTTTGATCTCTTCCCCATTATTTTATTATCAGAGTAGAATTCCCTGACCAATAAATGTGCAACAATATATCCCTTATCCTGCTTTATTTTTCTTCTTAATAATAGCCAACCTTATCATTTCTTACACTTATTTGTTTATTTTCTATTTTTTTCCCACAGAATGTATGAGCCATGAGATGAGACAGTTTATACATTTTTTCCCATTGGTGTTTTTTCAATGTCTATGACAATGTTTACCCAAAAGTAGAAGCTGGGAAAAAAGCTTAAGTGAATAAACTTTGTCCTTTATTGTGAAGAAAGAAAGCTACTAAGAGTGTTAAAGGCTCAACATGTTTACTGTGGGAAAGACAAATAAAATAAAACAAGACTTTTATTAGTGGTACATAAAATATATGTGTGTGTGTATGTGTATAAATGACATATTCATAAGTTCTAGTTCAAAAGAGACATGCTAGGGGGTGCAAGGGTAGTTTGGTGGTCAAATTCTCACCTACCATGTGGAGACCTGGGTTCGATTCCCATCCCATGCACATCCCAAACAAACAACCAAAAACCACCAAGCAAAAATTCAACAAACAGTGCTGTAATAAGGGGATACTTACATGGAAAAAGAATGAAATGTGATCCTTGCCAGAAAGCATACAGAAAATGAAACATGATAATAGCCTGTGTACTCACAATTCTTTGGAAATTTAAATTTCTTGGTAAATTGATTTCTCATTAAAAAATAAAGTTTTTTGGTTATAATTCTTTACATTTTTCAATAACATTTTGAAAAACACACATAGGTATTCCTCTATATTAGTAAACCAAATCAATGAAAATAATTCATCCATTTTATATTGAGATACTTTGACTATTGATGTCACATAACCTGTAGCCAGATATCCCACCCTCTGTCATCTTTCAAATTTCTGTCATTCATAAGAGAAGTAGCTTGAAGCAGAATTTCTGCATCACTTAATATCCCTCTCTCCCTCTCTCTCTGTCTCTCTCCCTCCCTCCCCCACACAAACACACAGAGAGAAATGTTTCCCAAGGCTAGAAAAAAAAAGGAGTGAAAATATCATATTGCAAGTTTATTATTCCTATTAGAGTTTATAACACAATATTCAAAAAATGGATATATGTGCTTTCAGGAAGCTCTTTACAACTTCTTTTGTATGAATGCTTGCACATTTTCACACTATTACTATTTAGTATCTATGACTCTCTTAGTATTCTTCATCTGTAGCTGAATGCAAGGCTTTTCTGAGTCTTAAAAACATTAGAGGATCAGATGGAGGAATACTAGGATGGCATGGGTCTTTTTGTATCTATCAGCCTTACATACTCCAAGTTTCTTGAAGTCTTTGTGTAGTTGGCAGCCAGTCAGCTTCAGTGGTAAGATCTGTGATATTAAGAAGTAAATTTAGTGACTAAATGCAGAACAGCCTCTGTCTTCTGATGCAAAAACTAGTTTTACCTTTAAATTTTATCGTGTATCATTCTCTTCATTTGTTCTACAACCTCAAAAGTCTGTATCATGTGTGAATAAAACAGTTTAAAAATAAATGGAGAGAAATAAGTGCTAGAGAAAATGAGGAGAAAGAGATGTACCTAGTCACTGCCAGTAAGGAAAATGAGAGATACAACTCCTTGAAGGGCAGTGTGGTGGTTCTACAGGAGGCTAGGGGTGGGGTTGCCATATGATCCTGAAACCCAGTTGCTCAATATATACCTGAAGGAACAGAGTGTGGAAACTGAAATAGACATTTACACACTGGTGTGTATGGCAGCACTGTTCCTGATCCACAATGGATGGAGGTAGCCTAAAGGTACAAGGACTGAGGAATGGAAGGGGAACTATTTTATATACATACAATGCACCACAGAGTGGTCACAAGAAAGAAAGAAGTGGTGAGGTGTGCAACTAGGTGAATGAAACTTAAGGACTGAATGTTGAATGTAATGTCAGAAACAAAAAGACAAATATTATCATGCCTCACTTTTATGGATTAACTATAATATAAAGACACAATGAACTGAAGTCAAGAGCATGGATTATCAAGCTGAGGCCTAGTATTAAGGGTCCTAGATTTTAAGCTCTTACAGCAGTCGTATATTATTCAGGAATTGCAGCTGTTGTTTGTTGCAGATTTCCTATGTGTGACATGACTCTCAGGGGTGTAAACCTCCTTGTTAACCTGGGAGAGAAAACCTGAGATGAGCTGGGAACTGACATTAAGGAATTGACAAAGCCATCTTGACCAAAAGGGGGAAGAGAGAAACGAGACAAAATAAAATTCCAGTGGCTGTGAGAGATTTCAAACAGAGTTGAGGTTATCCTGGAGGTTATTTTTATGCATTATATAGATATTCTTTTTTAGTCTGTGGTGTATTGGAGTGGCTGGAGGGAAGTGCATGAACTTCTGAGCAGTTTTACAGTACCCTTGATTCTTGAAGACAATTGTATAAAGATAAAACTTTTACAATGTGATTGTTAAACCTTATGTCTGTTGCTTCTTTTATGCAGGGAATGGATGGGTGAGTAAAAAATATATTGTTAAATATAAATAAATAGTAGAGGGCAAAGTGTACAATAAATCATGTAGAGGGAAATACTAGTGGTCAATGAGAGGGAGGGGTAAGTGGTATGGAGGGTATGAGTTTTACTTTTTATTTGTTTTTCTGGAATGATGCAAATATTCTAAAACAGGATCATGGTTGATGAATACACAACTATGTGAAGAATTTGTGAGCCATTGATTGAACATCATGTATGGTATGTTTGTGTGTGAGGATTTATCAATGAAAATATTTTAAAAATTATTCCACAGAAATATATGATAAAGTTCATATATGAGAAACCCAAAGTCAGCAAAATATTCAAAAGGAAGAAAGCCCTTCCCCCTAAGATCAGTGTGCTGGTTTGAAGCTATGTATGACCCCTAGAAAAGCCATGCTTTAATCAAAATCCCATTTCATAGAGGCAGAATAATCCCTAAGCAATATTGTATGTAATTAGATAATCTCCCTGAAGATGTAACCTAATCAAGAGTAGTTGTTAATCTGGATTAGGAGAGATGTGTCTCCACCCATTTGGGTGGGTCTTGATTAGTTTACTGGAGTCTTATAAAAGAGGAAACATTTTGGAGAATGAGAGATCTCTGAGAGAGCAGAGGATGACATAGTCACAAGAAGCAGAGTTTGCCAGCCAGCAAACACTGGAGATGAAGAAGGAAAATGTTTCCCCAGAAGCTTTATGAAATAGGAAGCCAGGAGAGAAAGCTAGCAGATGATACTGTGTTTGCCACATGCCTTTCCAGATGAGACAGAAACCCTGACCCTGTTTGCTATGTGTCTTCTCACTTGAGAGACTCTGAACTTCATCAGCCTTCTTGAACCAAGGTATCTTTCCCTGGATGACTTTGATTGGACATTTCTATAGACTTGTTTTAATTGGGACATTTTCTCAGCCTTAGAACTGTAAACTAGCAACTTATTAAATTCCCCTTTAAAAAACCATTCTGTTTCTGATATATTGCTTTCTGGCAGCTAGCAAACTAGAACAATCAGGAATGAGACAAGGATGCCCTTTGTCACCACTATTATACAGCATTGTACTGTAAGCCCTAGCTAGAGAAATCAGGCAGGAAAAACAAAGGGCATTCAAATCAGAAAGGAAGAAGTAAAATTTTCACTTGCAAATGACATGGTACTATACTTGGAAAGTGCTGAGATATCCATGACATAGTTACTGGAGCTAAAAAACAAATTTATCAATGTGGCAGGATACAAGATTGATGTGGAAAAATCAGTAATGTTTCTATCTACGTGCAATGACCTAACTGGGGAGAAAATTAAGGAAAATATTCCATTCAAAATAACAACTAAAAGAATAAAGTATCTAGGAATAAACTTAACTAGGGTTGTAATGGCCTGTACACAGAAATCTAAGGAAGCATTGCTAAAAGAAATCAAAGAATATATAAATATGTGAAAAGACATTCTATGCTCATAGGTAAGAAGATTATATGTAGTTAAGATGTCAATTCCACTCAAATTGATCTAGATATTCAATGCAATATCAATCAAAATTCTAGAAACCTACTGTGAAGGCATGGAAAAGCTAGTTATCAAATTCATTTGGAAGGTAAAGAGACATTGAATAGCTAAAAATATCTTAAAAGGAAGAACAAAATTGGAGGATGAATGCTTCCCAATTTTAAGGTAATTAATTTACAAATCCTCAGTGTTCAAAACAGCATGGTACTGGCATAAAGACAGAAGTACTTTCCAATGGAATTCAACACAGAGTGCAGAGATAAACCAAAAAAATTTGAGGCCAATTGATCTTCAATAAGGCTCCCAAATCCACTGAACTGGGAAAGAATAATCTTTTCAATAAATGGGCATGGGAGAACAGGATATCAATAGCCATAGGAATGAAAGAGGACCCCTACCTTACTCCCTACACAAAAATTAACTAAAAATATATCAAAGACTTGAATAAAAAAGCCAGTACCAAAAAAGTTCTAGAAGAAAATAGAGGGAAGCATCTTCAAGAACTATTATTAAGAGGTAGCTTTCTAAACTTTACACCCAAAGTACAAGCAAATAAAGAAAAACAGATAAATGGGAATTATTCAAAATCAAATGCTTATGTGCTTCAAAGGACTTTGTTAAAAAGGTAAAGAGGCACCAACCCAATAGGAGAAAATATTTATAAATAATTTAATGATATCCCATATATAAAGAAATCATACACTCAACAACAGAAGAACAAACAACACAATTATAAAATGGGTTAAAGACATGAATACATACTTTTCCAAAGATCAAATACAGATGGCTAAAAAGCATATGAAGATATGCTCATTTCATAGCTACAAGGGAATTTCAGATCAATACTACAGTGAGATATATCACCCCATGCCTATTAGAATAGCTGCTATTAAACAAAGAGGAAATTTAAAATATTGGAGAGGATATTGGAAAGTTGTAACACTTGTGGATTGCTGGTGGGAATATATAATGGTACAGCTGCTATGGAAGGCACCTTGATGGTTCCTTCGAAAACAAGATAACAAGTTTTGCTCTGGCCTGCCAATACCAGTACTTTCTATATGCCCAGAAGAGCTGAAAGCAGTGACACAGACATTTGCACACCAATGTTCTCAGCATTATTATTCATAATTACCAAAAGATGGAAACAATCCCAGTGCCAATCAACAGATGAGAATAAACAAAATAAAATATATACACATGATGGGATATTTAAGTAAGATGAAATGAGGTCCTAAAGCATAGGAGAGCATGGATGAAACTTGAGGCTATAATGCTGCATGAACTAAACCACAAACAAAAAAATATGGATACTTTAAACTCAGAGTCTCATAATATACAATATAGGGGACCTAGAGAAACAGAGAAGCTAGGGATGGGTGAATGAATAGCTAATGGGTTGAACTTAAGTTAAAGGAATTGATAGAAGTGAAGGCAGTTCATTAGTTGGTTTATAAGCAATATTATCATTTTGAAGGTGAACATGATTGAAAGGGTTTTTATAGAGCCATGCATTTCATGATTAACAATACAAATATAAATAAGTTCTTGCATGCACTACCTCAAAGGTGTGAATCTTGTACAAACAGTAAATAATAGAAACATATAGGGAAAACTACTATTGCATGCTATGGTCTGTATTCAAAAGGAAGACACAAACAGTAACACAGCAATACCAGAGGTAAATAACTGAGGGTGAAGGACAAGAGTTAAGGGGAGACTTGGGCTTTCTATTTAGTGAGGTTTTGATAATCAGTTATTTTTCATTGGAGTAATGAGAGCTGTCTAGAAATGATAGTGCTGATGATTGTACCATTTAATGAGAACAATGTGAGACACAGATTATTGATTTTGGCATTTTGCACATTTCCAGTGGATGGAAGTTCTGAAGGGTACATTGACTGTGAATTAGTAAGAAACTGTGATGTATATACATGACGGAATATTATATGGCTAGAGAAAGGAAAAGAGTTGTGAGGCATGCAGTGAGGTAAATGAAACTTGAGGACATTATGTGGTGCAAAATAAACCAGAAACAAAAGAAATATATTGCATGGGTTCTTTTAGAAAATATCTTTAAGAAGATTGTAAGCTCTTATGGCAGACATATTTAGTCCAGAGCTTTTAATGTTATTTCTAGATTTTGAGATGTTTTGCTACAGATGTATTATCTGTTATCTCTCTGAAACTTAGGTATCACCTGTGTGATACCTAAGACTCAGAGTTGGAGTTCTGCAGCTCTGCAAGTCAACATTACTACATGCAACAACATTAAAGATACTGAAAAAGAGATCAGGGTCCAATAAGAGATAAGAATGAAGCCAACTGAGCCAAAAGTAAGGTAAATCAGAATACTGGGATAAAGACAACATTGTCTGTTTTAGAACTTCACCTACTATATGAAGCCAAAGGAAGAGATTTGTATTTTGTCCAAAACTTAACTTTTCTGTAGCACATAATCTTACTTAACCTGTCAATATAGTTCATTTAAACAACCCAAATGCATGGAACCCAGAATGGGATGAGGGCTTGTAAATCTATATAGCTTAAGGTAATATCTGAATACATCCCAGAGTATGTTAGGCAATTAATAAGAAAGTATTGGCAAAGCCCCTTGAGGTCTGGGGGGAAAATATGGAACTATTAAGCTTTAACACCAGGGCAACCCCTGACAATCTCAAATATTAGGGACTCCCAAATCAATAGCCAAGACTTTGCTCTGGAGGCTTGCTTTTGTGATGCTTATTCCTGTAGAGGAGGATCTAAGTTTACCTATGGTTATGCCTAAGAGTTACTTCCAGAAAACCTATTTTGCTACTCAGATATGGCCTCTCTCTGTAACCCCAACTATGCAAGTAAAATCCCCCATGTGGGACATGGCATCCAGGGGTGAAAGTCTCCCTGGCAATGCTGGACATGAATCACAGG
The DNA here is from genome assembly GCA_004026745.1 of Myrmecophaga tridactyla. Lineage (NCBI taxonomy): Eukaryota > Metazoa > Chordata > Mammalia > Pilosa > Myrmecophagidae > Myrmecophaga > Myrmecophaga tridactyla. Next base: position 2,102 of record PVIY010064033.1, on the reverse strand, counting down.
GTTGAGCCTGGCCCTGGAAGAATGTGATTGACAACATCTTTCTGACAAAAAGGGGGAAAAATATAACCAAATAAGGTAGCAGTAGCTAAGAGAATTCAAATTTAATGTAGAGGCTATTCTGGAGGCTACTCTTATGCAAACTTTATCTAGATACTTCTACTTACCAGGTGTTCTAGTTTGCTAGCTGCAAGAATGCAACATACCAGCAATGGAAGGGCTTTTAAAAAGGGGAATTTAATAAGTTGCTAGTTTATAGTTCTAAGGCTGAGAAAATGTCCCAATTAAAGCAAGTCAATAGAACTGTCTAATCTAAGGCATCTAGGGAAAGGTACCTTGATTCAAGAAGGCTGATGAAGTACAGGGTTTCTCTTTCAGTGAGAAAACACATGGAAAATACAGTCAGGGTTTCTCTCTCATCTGGAAAGGCATATGGCAAACATGGCATCATCTCCTAGCTTTCTCTCCTGGCTTCCTATTTCATGAAGCTCCCCAGGAGCATTTTCCTTCCTTATCTCCAAAAGTTGCTGGCTGGTGGACTCTCTGCTTCTTGTGGCTATTTCATTCTGCTCTGCTCTTTCTGAATCTCCCCTTTTCTCTGAAATGTTTCCCCTTTTTTTATTGGATTCCAATAAACTAATCAAGACCCACCTGGAATAGGTGGAGACATATCTCCACTTAATCCAGCTTAAGAACCACACTTGATTGAGTCACATCTCCAGGGAGATGATCTAATTAAACTTTCAAACATATAGTACTGAATGTGGATAAGAACAAATGGCTGCCTTTACAAAACGGGATTAGGATTAAAACTTAGTTTGTCTAGGATACATACATCCTTTCAAACCAGCAAACCAGGGTTTGCCAAAATCAACCAAAACCACTCCCCTTAACCCTAAGGAACACCTTGGGCTCTATATCAGATTCCATTAAAGTTTCATATAAAGTTGCTCTCTAGGAACCTGCAACCTCCAGATAGGTTCCCAGGCCATATAAATACCAAAATGCAAACAGGCCATCCCATATTATCAAAGCCACTTTCTAGCATGAATAATTTAGAAATGGGCTGAGGCCAAATATCCTTAAAAATTGGGAAATAGATCAAAGTAGAAGTAGGAGTTATGACAGAGAAGATAGGATTTAACAAATGAGTATGACTGCTGAATTATTATATTGATATTTCTTTCAGCCTCCACTATCTTTCAGCAGTTAGAAAGAAAAACCTCAAATTGCATAACAGTAACTCATACCAAATTCTGAAATCTGCTCTACAACTTCATGTACGATGTGCTTTGAAATTTACTGATTTTTTGTATATATATTTAACAATAAAAATATTTTGTTAAAAAGAATGAATCAGTGTATTAAAGATAAATCAATAAAGTATCAGAGTATCAGAAAAAAGATCAAGGAAAATTTAAGAAATCCTCAGAAATCTGTGAGATAACATCAAATATATCAACATATGTGTAATGGGACTTCCAAAAGGAGTGAAGGAATGGGACAGAAGATATATTTAAAGAAATAATGGCTGAAAACTTCCCAAATTTTATGTAAAACAATATTCTACACATCCTAAACCTCAACAAACCCCTATGGGGATAAGTGTAAATGGACAACATCTACACACACCATAGTTAAACTATGGAAGTCAAAGAAAAAGAGAAAATCTGTAAAACAACAAGAGAAAATGACTCATCACATAAAGGAAACAATGATATCATTAATGTCTGGAGGTCACAAGGCAGTGGGCTGACATAACTGAAATTCTGAAATAAAAAACTCAATCAAGAATTGTTTATTCAGAAAAGCTGTCCTTCAAATTGGAAAGTGAAATAAAGACAAAGTCAAATATGTTGGTAACATACTTTCCTTAGAAGAAATCTAAAGGCTATAAAGAAATAACTCCAAAACTGAGTCAAATCCTGAGGGAGAAATAGAGTTCCAAAACAATAAATATATGGGTGAAAATAATAAACTCATTAGTTACATAAAAAAGTGTATAATGTGACAGACACTGAGTTCAGTTCTATAGATATTACAGGGATCAAAATTCAACATGGAAACAAACAACAGAAAGTTAAAATATAGCTCTATCACAAATA
>PVIY010064032.1:0-10297 GCA_004026745.1 Myrmecophaga tridactyla | reverse complement strand
CTACCACTAAGGGTAATTTAAAGAATACAAAGAGTAAGAGGGAAAAGGATATATAGATCTGACAAATAAAATAAATATAAGATGGTGGAATCAAGAAATGCCTTTTCAGTAATAACTTTGAGTGATAATGAACTAAATTTACCAATTAAAAGATATAGATTGGCAGACTAGATTAAGAAACACCATCCAGCTATATGCTGCTTTAAAAAGATTCATTTTAGACAGAGGATACAAATAGATTGAAAATGAAAGGATGGAAAAAATGTTCCATGCGAGTTGTAACCAAAAGAAAGCAGGAGTAGCTATACTAATATTGAATAAAATAGATTTCAATGTAAAGGCATCATGAGATAAAGGACACTATATACTAATTAAAGGGTCAATTCGCCAAGAAGATATAGCAATCATAAATGTTTACACTCCCAATCAAGAAGCTCCAAGGTACATGAGACTTATTTTGGCAAAACTGAGGGGAGTGATAGATATTTCAACATTGATAATAGGAAACTTCAATATACCACTCTCCTCTATAGATAGAACCACCAAACAGAAGATCAACAAGGAAACAGAGAAGTTAAATAACTTGATAAATGAATTAGACCTAACAGACATATATAATTCATTGCACCACAAAGCACAAGGTTATACATTCTTCTCTAGTTCTCATGGAACATTCTCCATGTTAGATCATATGCTGGGACACAAAGCAGGTCTTTATAAATTTAAAAATATAGAAATTATTCAAAGCACTTTCTCTGATCACAATGCAATGAAGCTGGATCTCAATAACCACCAAAGAATGAGAGCATTCATAAATATATGAAGATTAAATAACACACTCTTAAACAACCAGAGGATCAAAGAAGAAATTGCTGGAGAAATCAGAAGCTATCTTGAAATGAATGAAAATGAGAATACAACTTATTAGAACTTATGTGATGTGGCAAAGGCTGTGCTGACCGGGAAATGTATTGCCCTAAATGCCCCCATTACAAAACAAGAAAGAACAAAAGTCGAGGACTTAACAGCAAACCTAGAGGAACTTCAGAAAGAACTGTGAACTAACCCCAAAGCAAACAGGAAAAGAGAAATAACTAAGATTAAAGCAGAGATAAATGAATGGGAGAACAAAAGAACAATAGAAAGAATCAATAAAACTGAAAGTTGGTTCTTTGAGAAAATCAATAAAATTGATGGGCCACTAGCAAGACTGACAAAGAAAAAACAGTGGATGCAAATAAACAAAATCAGAAATGAGAAGGGGTGCATTAGTATAGGCCACAAAAAAATAAAAGAAATCATAAGAGGATACTATGAACAACTATACACCAACAAATTAGACAACTTAGATGAAATGGATCAATTCCTATGAAAACAAGCTACACTGACTCAGGAAGAAATAGAAGATACCAACAAACTAATCACAAGTAAAGAGATTCAGTCATCAAAAATTTTCCTACAAAGAAAAGCCCAGGGGCAGATGGCTTCACGGGGGAATTTTGTCAAATATTCCATAAATAACTAACACCAATCCTGCTCAAACTTTTCCAAAAAATTGAGGTAAAAAGAACTCTACCTAATGCATTTTATGAAGCTAATGTCATTTTAATATCAAAACTGGATAAAGATGCTATAAGAAAGGAAAACTACAGGACAATCTCCCTAATGAACATAGATGCAAAAATTCTCAATAAAATATTAGCATACCAAATCCAACAACACATTAAAAGAATTATCTGCCATTATGAAGTGGAGTTTATACCAGACATGCAAGGATGGTTCAACACAAGAAAATCAATTAATGTAATACAGCACATTAACAAATCAAAAGGGAAAAAACACGTGATCATCTCAATTGATGCTGAAAAAGCATTTGACAAAATGCAGCATCCTTTTCTGATAAAAACACTCCAAAAGGTAGGAATCAAAGGTAACTACCTCAATATGATAAAGGGAATTTATGAAAATCGATAGCCAGCATCATACTCAATGGAGGGAGGCTGAAAGGTACAAGACAAGAATGCCCACTGTCACCACTATTATTCAACATTGTTGTAGAAGTTCTAGCTAGAGCAATCAGGCAGGAGAAAGAAATAAAAGGCATCCAAATTGGAAAGGAAGAAGTAAAACTTTCATTATTTGCAGATGATATGATAGCATACTTGGAAGACCCAGAGAAATCTACAGCAAAGTTACTTGAGCTAATAAACAAATTCAGCAAGGTGGTGGGATATCAATTTAATGTGCAAAACTCAGTAACATTTATATACACAAGCAATGAACTAGCTGAGGAGTCAGTTAGGAAAAAAATTCTTTCAAAATAGCAACTAAAAGAATCAAGTACATAGGAATGAACTTAACTAGGGATGTAAAGGACTGGTACACAGAAAACTACATAATATTGCTGAAAGAAATTAGAGGAGATCTAAATTGGTGTAAAGACATTCTCTGCTCATGGATAGGAAGGCTAAATCTAGTTAAGATGTCAGTTCTCCCCAAATTGATCTACAGATTCAACACAGCACCAATCAAAATTCCAACAACCTACTTTGAAGATTTGGAAAAGCTAATTACCAAATTCATCTGTAAGGAAAGAGACACCAAATAGCTAAAAGCATCCTAAAAAAGAAGAAAAAAGTGGGAGGATTAACAGTCCCTGACTTTAAAATCTATTATAAAGCCACAGTGGTCAAAACAGCGTGATACTGGCATGAAGATAGAAGCATTGACCGATGGAATTGAATCAAGAATGCAAAAATAAACCACCAAATGTATAGTTAACTGAATTTTGACAAAGCCCCCAAATTCTCTGAACTGGGCTGAAATAGTGTTTTCAATGATTGGGCATGGAAGAACTGGATATCAATAGCCAAGAGAATGAAAGAGGACCCATATCTTACACCCTACCCAAAAATTAACTTAAAGTGGATCAAACACCTAATATGAGAACTAGCACCATAAAGCTTATAGAAGAAAATGTAGGGAAACATCTTCAAGACCTACTAATAGGAGGTAGCTTCCTAAACTTTACACCCAAAACACAAACAACAAAAGAAAAAAACAGATAAATGGGAACTCCTCAAAATCAAATGCTTCTGCACCTCAAAAGACTTTGTCAAAAAGGTGAAGAGGGAGCCAACTCAATGGGAGAAAATATTTGGAAATCACATATTGGTTTGATTTCTTGTATATACATAGAAATCATACAACTCAACAACAAAAGAACAAACAACTCAGTTATAAAATGGGCTAAAGATATGAGTAGGCATTTTTCTGTAGAGCAAGTACAGATGGCCTAAAAATACATGAACAGATTATCATTTTCATTGGCTTTAGGGAAATGCAGATCAATACTACAATGAAATACCACCTCACACATATAAGAATGGCTGCTATTACACAAAACAAGAAAGTGTAAATGTTGGAGAGGATGTGGAGAAACTGGGACACATGCAGTGCTGGTGGGAATGTATAATGTTGCAGCCACTATGGAAGACTCTTTGGTGGTTCCTTAGGAAATTAAACATCAAATTGCCCTATGACCCAGTGATAGCAATACTTGGTATATGCTGAAACCAATGACACAAGCAGACATTTGCACACAGATGTTCATAGCAACATTATACACAATTGCCAAAAGGGGAAATAAACCAAATGCCCATCAACAGACGAGTGGATCAACAAAACGTATATACATAACGATGGAATATTGTGCGGCAGTAAGACAAAATGATGTCCTGAAGCACATGACATGATGGATGAGCCTTGAGGACATAATGCTGAATGAAACTAACCAGACACAAAACGATAGATACTGTATGATTCCACTTTTATGACTAGCATAAAAGTATAATCAGAGGCTTATATTGCAGAATATTGGGGACTAAGAGATACATAGAAACTAGTGATGTGTGAACCATTAGTTAATGAGTTTGAACTCTGATGTAAGGGAGTAGATGAAAGTGAAGGTGGTTCTTGAGTGGATCTTTAAGTAACATTACCTTATTGAGTATGAACAAGATTGAAAGGGGTTGTATAGACCTATGTGTCCCACTGATTAACACAAGAAAAATGAATTAATTCTCACAAGAATCACTTCAAAGATATGATTCTTGTACAGATAGTGTTAAGTCCAGGGTACAGGGCAAATATTGCTATTGCATGCTATAAGCTAGATTCAAGAGGAAACCATCAGCACTACCACAGCAACAGTAGAGGTAAATAATGGGGGGAGGGACAAGAGTTAAGAGGAGGTTTAGATTTCCTATTTGGCAAGGGTATGTTTATTGGTTTTCTTTCTCTTGATAACAATGAAAACATCTAAAGTTGAGAATGTCAATGGACTGTGGATTTGGGGCCCTATACATGATGCCTGATGAATGCAGGTGGCTGAAGGATGCACTGATGGAGAAGGACATTGGTGAACAATGGTGTATAGTTATGAATAAAGGTTGTGTTGTTACAAAAAGGAACAAAGTCGTGAAGCATGCAACGATGTGAAAGACAATATGGGACATTTGGTGAGACAAAAATAAGTCAGAAACAAATGAACAAAAATGGCAAGCCCACCTTTAGAAAATGCTTATAAGAAAACAGGGGCCTAGATTGTAAGCTATTAGAGTAGACACATTAAGTCCAGAGTGGTGATTATTATTTCTGGATTTTGAGAGGCTGTTTTATGTATATAACCTGATATTTAGGGATAAGAATGAAACTGAGCAGGTTGGGGTTAAAGTAATTCAGAACATAGGGGTAAGGAAGACAGTGTCTATATTTTAGAACCACACATGTTCTTTGAGTCCAATGGAAAAGAGGTTTTTTGGTCTGGAAATGAAATTTTCTGTAGTGCATAATCTAATTCAAACTATCTGTATAGCTCATTTGGACAATTGATAAACAGGCGGCCCAGAATAAGAAAGATACCTTTTAATCCTGTATAGATCATTGTAATGCCTGGGTGCATTCTAGCTATTATTAAGCAGATAATCAAAAAGTATTGGCAAAGTCCCCTAAGGGATGGCAGAAAGCATATGATACTATTAAATCTTACCATCAGGGAATCCCCTGATACTGTGTCAAATCATTAGGCCATGCCCTTAATCATGAGGCTTACTCTTGTGAAGCTTATGCAGGTAGTGGAGAAGCTTAGAATACCTGTAAGTATGCCTAAGAATTACTTCTGGAGGACCTCTTTTGTTGCTCAGATGTGTCCTCAGCCTCTCTAAGTCAACTCTGGAAGTGAAACGTTGTTCTCCCCGCTATGTGGGACATGACATCCAGAGGTGAAAGTCTCCCTGGCAATGTGGGAGATGAGTCCCAGAGATGAAATCAGATTTGGCATCGTGGGATTAACAATTCCATCTTGACCAAAAGATGGAAAGAAGTGTAACTAATAAAGTTTCAATGGCAGAGAGTTCAAATAGAGTCGAGAGGCTACTCTGGAGATTGCTGCTATGCAAGCTTCTGCTACACCTTGCTACCTATCATAACCTGCCAACATCCAACCAGGACAATTCTGGCCAATCCTAAGGAACACCTAGGGAAATATATAAGATGCAGCAGCGTTTCCATGCACTAGAGTAACTTTCCAGAAACCTACAACCTCCAGATGGGTCCCTGGTCCAGATAAGTCCTGAAAACAAGTACAACCTCTCCAGAACATCAGACAGTTCTATCTCCCTATCCCATATTAGTGGCAAACCCTTCCAATATGAAAAATTTAGAATTGCCATATCCCAAATACCCCTAAAGAGTGGGATGGAAAGATCAAAGATGATGGGGAGTTATTCAGAGAAGATAGGATTTAACATATGAATATGGATGTTGAATCATTAAATGGGTATCTTTTATAGTCTACAGTATTTTAGAACAGCTAGAAGTAAAGACTTGAAATTGCATAATTGTAACCCATGTCAAACTCTGAAATATGTTCTGCAACTAATTGTGGTGCTGTGCCTTGAAATTTATAGCTTTTTTGTATGTATGATATTTTTCACAAAAAAAGAAGAAAAAATCGATTGTGATAATAAAAAATATTTAAGCCCTCTAGCTTCCTATATTCTGGAGAAGCTGGAGAGAAAAATATGAGAGGATCGTATGATCATCCATGGCAAACTCTTGGATCTGTCCTGTAACTACTTGTTGAAGAGTGCTTTGAAAACAATTAGTTTTATTTCTCTGCTCTGTATATATGTTATACTATACAATGAAAAAGTTTTTAAAAAAGGGGAGACTTCCAATCAGAGACCCACCCCCAAACTTGAAAAATTAGAAAAAGTACAGCAAATTAAGACCAGAGCAAGCAGAGGTAAGAAAATAACAATAATTGGGTTAGAAAGAAATGAAATAGAATTTTTAAAAAAAGATAGAAAGAATCAACAAAACTAACATTGATTCTTTGAAAATATCTGCAAACCTTTAGCTTGACAGACAAAGAAAAAAGAGAGAGGATACAAATAATGAAAATCAGAAAATAGGGGGACATCACTACTGACTCTGCTGACATGAAAAGGACTATAAGTGGATACAATGAACAACTGTATGCTAATAAAGTATATAACTTAAATGAAATTGATAAATTCTTAAGAAACCAATGAACTACTTGTATTGACTAAAGAAGGAAAAGACGATCTCAACAAACCAAATACTATTCAAGAGATTGAATCGGTCCTCTAAAGTCTTCCAACAATGAAAAGCCCAGGATCTGATGGCTTCATAACAACAGTTTATGAAATATGTCAAGATGACTGAGCTCCAATTCTGCTCTGTAGTTCAAAAAATTCAAGAATTGGAAACATTCCTAATCCATTCTACAAAATCTATATAAAGCCAGATAATGATACTACAAGAAAACTAAAGACCAATATCTCTTAGGAAGATAAATAGAAAAATTTCTACAAAATACTATCAAACCAAATCTTACAGCACTATGACCAAATGGGATTTATCACTGCCTTGCAAGGTTGCTTTAACTAAAGAAATTAAATTCATGCAATACAGCACACTACACAGTGAAACATAAAAATCATGACTGTGTCAATTGATGCAGAATAGGTGATTGACAAAATACAGCAGTCTTTCTGGATAAAAATATTAGAACTCTAGGCACAAAAGGAAACAGTCTCACCATGATAAAGAGCATATAGGAAAAACCCAAAGCTAACATATTGCTTTACAGTGAAAAGGCTAAAAGTTTTTCATTTAAAATAAGGAACAAGGTAAGGATGCCCATTGTTACCATTATTATTCAACATTGTATTGGAAGTTATTGCTAGAGCAATTATGCAAAAAAAAGTAAATAAATGTATCCTATGTTGGAAAAGAAGAAGTAAAGTATTTCTTATTTGCAAATGGCATGATCTATATAAAGAGAATCTGAAAAAAATCCACACAAAAAAATGATCCTAGAGTAAATAAATAAGTTTGATAACATGGCGGAGCATAAGATCAATATTCAGAAAGCAGTAATGTTTCTATACACAAGCAATGAACAATCAGAATAAGAAATCAAGAAAAAAAGTCCATTCGCAATGGAACAAAAAAGTATTAAATATCTAGGAATAAATCTGACCAAGGATATATAGGACATGCATGCAGAAAACTACAAGTATTGCAATAAGAAATTAAAGAAGACAAATAAATGGGATGATATTAAATGTTCATGGACTGGGAGACTAAATATCATTAAGATGTCAATACAATTTATACACTGACAATACATTGTGTCAAAGCAATTTATAGATGCAGAACAATCCCAATCAAAATTCAGACAATCTCCTTTGAAGAAATGGAAATTTCATCAAATTTATATGGAAGGGTAAGGGGGCCTCAATACCTAAATCCAACTGGAAAAAGAAAAGCGAATTTGGAGGACTCACACAACCCAGTCTCAAACTTATAACAAATTCATAGTACTTAGAAAATCATGGTAGTGGCATAAGGACAGACATATAGACCAGTAGACTACAATTGATAGCTCAGTAATCAACCCTCACGTCTATGGTGAACTGATGTTTGAAAAGGTGTTAAAGAACCCTCAGTTGGGAATGAATAGTCTCTTTAAGAAATGGGGCTGGCAAAACTGGATCTCCATTTGCCAAAAATAAAAAGGAATATGTGTATCTCACCCCATATGCAAAAATCAAATAAAAATGGATCAAAAACCTAAATATATGTGCTAAAATTTTCAAACTCCAGAAAAACCTTGTGTTAAAAAATGTTTATTAGACTTTAAACCTAAATCACTAACAAAGAAAAATAAATAAATAAGTTGGATCTCACTATAATTTAAAACTTTGCTCCATAAAGGATTTATCATGAAGGTAAAAGGACAACCTACCCATGGGAAAAGATATTTGGAAGCCACATATCTAATAAATTTTAACATCTTACATATGAAAGGAAGCCCTTCAACTTAGCCACAAAAAGGCACACAATCCAATTTAAAAATGGATGAAAGACTTGACCAGATATTTCTCCAATGAATATATACAAAAGACCAGACAGAATGCACAAGAAATGATGCTCAGCATCATTAGCCATTAGGGAATGCAAATCAAAATCACAATAAGAGGTCATTTCACACCATTTGTATGGCTATCATTAAAAAAAGAAAATAACAAGGGTTTGAGAGGATGTGGAGAAATAGGACACTCATTCAAAGTTGATGGCATGTAAAATGTACATCCCCAGGAGTGTAAGTGGTAGAATTCTTACCTGTTATGTGGGAATCCTGGGTTCAATTTCTGACCCACGCAATTCCCAAAAGCAAACAAGCAAAGAAAGAAAGAAAAAAATGAGCAAAACAAAATTTCAACAAATTGTGCTGCAATAATGGGGTAGTTACATGGAAAAAGAGTGAAGTGTGAACCCCACAAGACAGCATATGAAATAAATGGTACAGCCCCTGTGTAAGACAGTTTGGGCATTTCTCAAAAAGAAAATATAAAGCAACCATGAAGTCCCTCAATCACAGTACTATTTATATACCCCTAATAGTTTAAAGCAGGGACTTAAGTAAATGCTTGTACACCAACGTTCATAGTGGCATTGTTCAGAATTGCCAAAAGAGAGAAGGAACCCAAGTGCCTATCGGCATATGAAGAAATAAATAAAATGTGGTCACATATACAATGGAATATTGTTCAGCCATAAAAAGTAATGAAGTCCTGATACATTGTATAACATGTTTGAACCTTGAAAAGATCATGTTCAGTGAAACAAGCCAGACAGAAAAGCACAAATATTTTATGATCTTACTGATATTAAAGTATTAGAATATGCAAATTCATAGAGTCAAAATCTAGAATAGAGTGATTTGAGCTAAGATGGCAACTTAGTGAGGTGTGAGATTTAGTTCATCCTCCAGAGCAGCTAGTAAATAGCCAGGAAGAGTATAAAACAACTGCTAGGGCCACAGCAGTGACCAGACACACAGCACACCCCAGTCTGGACAGGCTGGACCAGCTGTGAGCCCACCTAGAACCATGAGTTCCCAAGCCTTGGCACCTGGTGCCCCTCGCCCACAGGCTGATACTAGCAGGAAGGGGATGAACACAACCAAACTCCAATTGTGGAATTAATTAACAAATTCTGACTACTAAAAATGGGCCCTGTTCTAGTTTGCTAACTGCCAGAATGCAATATACCAGAAACAGAATGGCTTTTAAAAAGGGGAATTTAATAAGTTGCTAGTTTACAATTCTAAGGCCAAGAAAAATGAGTCTATAGAAATGTCAAATCTATGGCATCCATGGAATGATACTTTGGTTCAAGAAGGCTGACGAAGTTCAGGACTTCTCTCTCAAGTGAGAAGGCACATGGTGAACACAGTCAGAATTTCTCTCTTATCCAGAAAGGCACGTGGTGAATATGGCCATGTTTCCTCTCTCATCTGGAAGGGCACATGGTGAACATAGCACCATCTGCTAGCTTCTTCTCCTGGCTTCCTGTTTCATGAAGCTCCCCAGGAGGCATTTTCCTTCTTCATCTCCAAAGGTCCCTGGCTGGTGGACTCTGCTTCTCATGGCTATGTCATTCTGCTCTGCTCTCTATGAATCTCCCTCATTCTACAAAATGTTTCCTCTTTTATAGGATTCCAGAAACTTCTCAAGACCCACCCAAATGGATGGAGACATGTCATCATCTAATCCACCTTAACAACCACTCTTGATTAAATCACATCATCCAGGGAGATGATCTGATTACAGTTTCAAACATACAGTATTGAATAGGGATTAGAAGAAATGGCTACCTTTACAAAATGGGATTAGGATTAAAACATGGCTTTTCTAGGGTA
>PVIY010064031.1:0-10294 GCA_004026745.1 Myrmecophaga tridactyla | reverse complement strand
TTCCAATTTTGGAAGATTTTGTGAAGAATTGGTACTCTTATTTAAAGATATGGTAGAATTCAGAAGTGAAGCTGTATCAGCTTGGCTTTTCTTTGTTGGAAGCTTTTTGATTACTAACTCAACCTCTTTATTTTGTTATAGATTTATTCAGATTTTTCAATATTTCTTGATTCGAATTTGGTAATTGTATCTTTCTTGAGTTGTGTCCATTTCATGTACCTTATCTTATTTGCTGTACAGCTTCTCATTTGCTTATAATACTTGTTATTTCTATAAGGTTGTTAATAATGTCTTTTTTAATTCTAGTAATTTAAATTTTCCCTTTTTCTTGGTCAGATTATCTGAACGTTTGCCAATTTTGTTGATCTTTTCAAAGATCCATTTCTGTTTTCATTGATTTTCTATTCCCTATTTCATTAATCTCTGTGCTAAGTTTTACTATTTCTTTCTCTCTGCTTCTTTTATATTTAGTTTGCTCTTATTTTTCCAGTATCTTTTGTAAGATGGGTTTTGTTGGATATACTATTTTTGGTTGAAGGTGTTTTTTTGTTCCCCCTTTCACACAGCACTTTGAATATTTCATCCAATGCAGTGGGATGAAATATTCAAAGTGCTGATGAGAACTCAGTTGTCACTCTGTGCATGAACAGTCATTTTTCTCTTGCTGCTTTTATAATTTTATCTTTATCTTTGCTTTTCAGTATTCTTACTATGATATGTCTAGGTGTGGATGTCTTTTTGTTTGTCCTACTCAGAGTTTATTAAGCTTCTTGTATGCACAGTTCTATAACCTGTGTATGTAAATTAATGCTTTCTTTCAAATATGGGACGTTTTCACCATCATTTCAAATTTATATTTTTTCTGTTTCTTTCTTTCCTTGCTGTCTTAGATTCCCATCACCTATATATTGGTGAGCTTAATAATAGGCCACAGTTTTCTGAAGCTTTGTTCAACTATCTTCATTCTTTATTTCTCACTGTTCTTTGGATAGCATAATATTTTACATCTACAAGTTCACTGATTCTTTCTCCTACCAATTTAATTATATGATTGAGTCCTTCTAGTGAATTTACATTTGTTTTTGTATTTGTACATTTAAACTCCAAGATTTCCATTTGCTTTTTGTCTAAAATTTTTATATCGTTATTGATATTCTCTATTTGATAAAACACCATCATCATACCTTACTTTACCTCTTTAAGCATGGTTTACTATCATCCTTGAATATATTCATAATGACTGCTTTCAAAACTTTGTCCCTTAAACTTGACACTTGTCCAATTTCCTAGCAGTTTCTGATACTTCTGTTTCCCTGCAAATGGGTCACACATTCTTCTTTCTTTGCATGTATCAAAATTTTTTCCTGAAAAGTAGGCATTTTAGAACATATATTGCATCAATACAATACTGATCTGTCCTCTCCCTCTAAGCACATTTTATTGTTGCTGTTTCTTGATTCTTTAGTGATTTGGCTTGGAAATTTCTGTGAAGTCTATTTCTGCTGTAGTGAGAAGTCTTTGATATAGCTATCCAGAGGGCATAATCAACCTGACATGACAGTGGTTTTAGCTGGGCTCTGACTGTGTTCTCCCTGATACCTCTGTTAAATGACTTGCCTTAACTTAAGTATCAAACTGAACTGTTGCACTCCAGTAATTGCTGGCTAATTACCTCATTGTGTCTGACAATTTTCTAGGACATATATTTGCTTCACAGTCTGGTCCAATTTAATTCAGGCCCATTTTCAGGGGTAGTTTTTGAGACCAATGTTTCAGATTTGTTCTCACTCCAGGAGGGCTCCTTTTAGCTCCTTATTTGCTTCCCTCTGGTAAATTAGCTGCCTTACACTTTAGCTTATTGCTGTCATGGAGCTACCAGCCACCTCTTAATTTTTACCATGAAAATATCTATTGTTTTCAAGAAGGCCTTTCAGCTTACCTTTCTTACACTATGTTTCAAAAAAAGTAAGTTCTTTTGGGTAGAACTTCAGAATTCTATCTTCTTATGTCCTATCTCTCACCCACTGGGCTGTGGGGATGGTAACCTCTGTTTTTCGCAGCTTGCTCCTCCTGGTGTGGAACTTTTGCCCTTTGAGTGAGCATGGATATCAGTAATCAGAGCCCAAGTATTCTTATTCAGGGTTTACCCTACATGTCAGGGTTGGGTTAAGTAAAGGGGCCCCCAACATCTCTACTGTACTTGATTGGAATTCAACTAGTGGATCATAGATATGGGAGGGATGAGAAATGCTGTCAGTTGGCCTCTTCCAGGGAAATACTGTAGTCCCTGACTGGATGCTAAGGACACAACCTGGAATGGAACATACATTATGCTAAGAAATGGGTGGGTCAAGGCTCATCCTCAGGTGTCACATACTGAAGGGTCACATACTTCCACTGTTCTTACTGAGATTTAATAAATTTTCTTGAATAAATATTTATTTTCTTTATGTCCTCATATAATTTTCTGAGACTCTATGATGATTGTTTTAAATATTTTCCTCCAGTTATGGTTGCTTCACTGCAGAGGAGGTACATGCAGTTCCACATAGAGTTGAGTCTCCCTGTCTTTACTTTCGAATCAGAAAATACTGTAGAAGTGAAAGCCTGGAACATATGTTGGGATCTCAACTCTGTTTTCTTTCTGAGAACTTGAACTTGAAAATCCTGTTTTCTTTTGTTTTTGTTTTTTTCCAAATAGCTTTTTGTTGTTTTTGCTGTTGTTTTCCAACTTTTCCAGTTTTCACCAAGAATTTTGTCTCGCCCACCATCCTAGAACACAATCTCTATCTTGTTTGAAATACCAGGTGTTAAATATGTCTTATTCACTTGGCTTCCTGAAAACCACACCACCTTGATTTTCCTCTTAATCATTGTCATTTCTTCCAAAATATTATTTCTTGGCACTCTCCTTCACTGTGGACTCTAAATATTCTATTGTCCTGGGGCCAATCCAGAAACATCTTCTCTCTTACACACTTCCTTATGACCTCATCTAATTTCATGTTTCACAAAGCTATGCATATACTGAAGAATCCAAAGGTGTAGTTGCAATATTGATATCTACCTTCAACTCTAAGCTTTATAATACAGCTGCCTATTTAACACTTTCACATTAACATCTCAAATTTAACATTTATAACATAAACTCCTGCTTCTTTACCCCTCAACTGCTCTTCCAACAGTCTTCTCCACTGAAGACTTATTAGCATCACCATACTTTTTATTGCTGAGACCAGAAATTTTAGAATTATCTTGGATTCTTCTTATGTTTGTTCACACACACAATCTTTCAACAAATTCTTTGAGCTTTTCCATTTTTCATCATCTATATTGCTATGACACTAGTGGTAGAATTTACTAACATTTTTTTCTTTGGCTCTTGCTGTAGGCTCTAGTGTTCCTCATATTGGCAACAGGAAAGTTAGTGTGAAGCTTTTCAAATGTAAGACAGATCATGCCACTAGTTTGTTCAATAGTGCCCAAGTTCATATAGACTGAAAGTCAGAATTGTCATGATGGCTACTGAGGCCCTCCACATTATGTACCATTAGCAACACTCATCCCCTATGCTTCTACTGTAAGCCTTGGATGACTCTTCTTCCTTCGCACCAGCTGATTGCTGTTATTCAAACATGCCATGCAATTTCTTCTGCATGCCTAATGTTTACTCTGTCTAGACATCCCTTCTCCACTTTGCAGAACACCAATTCTCTCAACAACTTCAGGTTTTACTCATGTCACCTTCTCGATGAGGCTTGAATTGATCATTCTATCTTAATATGTTACCTGTACTCTGGTCCCCTTTCCTGCTTTATTTTTCTTCAGTAGGATTAGCACTGCTTAACCACTATATAATTTAATTATGTATTTTGTTTATTGTATATTTCCCTTCACTAAAAGCATACTTCATGGGGATCATTGTTTTTTGTTGTTGTTGTTTGTTTTGTTTTTTTTAGTTTTGCCACTGCTTTATCTTTAACACATAGAAAATAGTATCAGGCACATATCAGATACTCAAATAATATTTGATGAACAGATGAATAATACCTGTTGCTGAATGGATATTTTTATTCCCCATTTTCTTCTTACTACTTACATTCTAAAACATAAATATATTTACCTTAATTTTTATTTTGATGTGAATTATATTAAAGTACACAGAAAAGTGCAGATATCACAAGTATACATTTTGGATGATTTTTAACAAAGTAAGCACTGATTTGTGCCCAGATAAAGAGGCATTATTAAGATCTCAGAATCCTCCTTCTGCTCTATTTTTGTCACTACCATCCAAAGAATAATGATTACTCTTACTTATAAAACTCTAGATTAGTTATCCCTATTTTTGAACTCTATAGAAGTGCACAATGTATCCTTTGGGTCTGCCTTTCATTCACTATTACATTTGTGAAATTCATCCATGTTGTATGTAATTGTTGTTTGTTCATTCTCATTCTGTTTATATTTCATTGCATGAATGTATATTAATTTCTTTACTGTTTCTCCTTAGCTGGGCGTTTGGGTTAGTAGTAATAGCCTGGGATATTACCAGTCATGATTTTCTGAACATCATATTACATGTCATATGCTGTTTAGACACATTTTGTTGATGAATGCCTAAGATTTAGCTAGGCAATATTATTCATACTCTATCTTAATTCTTCAGAAATCAGACTTTTTTTAAATTTTCTTAATTCAATCAGACACAACTGTCCACTTAATCTTATACTTTTTCTTCTTTAGCTCTTCTCACAGTTCCATATTCTCTACACCCTGATTTTCATAGCCTCATGTCTTTTCATTATTTCCTTAGATCTCACAAATACACTAATTTATCTAATCTTGAAAAATATTCATACTAATTACATTATGTAGCTGAAGCACAGAATTCCATATCAAACACATACACACCAATCAATAATCATGAAATGGGCAACATACACATGTAAATATATGCAGAATCAGCATGGAAACAAATTGCCCATATCATCTTCACTCACACCAAACTCATCCCATATTTATCTCACAAATATCAACTCAATCATCATTTATACCCTAACCCAGTTTTAACCAAAGTGTTATGAGCTTGTACACATCCAGTACAGTGTACTCACCACACAGAATTTTGCTCCACTTTTGGCATAATACACTTATGAGACCCACACTTGAGTGTCAAAGGACAATTGATAATTTTGAACAGTTAAATAATGAGCAGTGAGCGTTGACATTCGAAATAGGGACTGCTTTATTTCTTCAACAATATGAAGAATGTTTTATTTCTTCAACAATATAAATATACCCGTAGTTTCACGTGAGGTTGTAAATCTCTTGGAGGTGGGATGGTGAGGTTACTATAGAGTGAAAAATGTAGAGAAAGGCAAAGGATACCAGAAATCTTAATGGATTTGAGTAGATATGAGAAGCTATGAGGCAGGCTCCAAATAAAAGTAGAGAATACTGAAATAATCCAGTTCTCTGCCCAAGCTAGAGACATACTGTTGAAGAAAATAAATATTTTCTTCAGATGGGAATTTTGGGAGAAGAATGGTGAGAAGGAATTAAAATGGAAGCAGCTGTTGCAGCTAGACTCTCCTACCCCTAAATAAAGTTCTGTGATTCCCTTAGGAATTGTGTTTCTTCTGAATATAAAATTATGTCCTGGGAACCAAGGACTGGAGTGTGAGATGATCTAGGCTCCCTGAAAGTAGTATTCCAGAAGAAAAATTTGACAAAATAGAAGAAAGCAATAGCTCCATTTTTTCACAAATTCTGACACCATCAGGAATATAACAGTAATGCAATCCAATTCAAATCCTAACACCCAATGATAACACAAAATTTTATGTGTCCATGCACGTTGGGGTTTGTAGAGGATGCAGAATTTATTTCTCATGAGGTCAGGGAAAATGTCTGCTCTCAGAACTCAGAACATGATAGATACTCCAAATATTTTATGGTGAAATGGATGAATGAATGAATGAATGGTTAAACCCTGTATATCTCTATGACTTCTATTCTATTTTCTAGGTATCACAAACTTATTATGCAAAGATACTTCACAATCTGGCTCCCCTTTGAAGACTATTAACTCAGCCTGTGAGGAAAAAGATACATCCTCTGTATCAGAATACTTCTCCTGTGCCTCCTCTTTACCCATGCCCTCTTGTGCTGGTAAGGAAACAGAAGAAGAACTAAAGTCTAGTTAGATCAGTTGTGGGAGTCTGAGTAGATGTGTCCAGCTCTGTCTCTCTGCCCAGGCACTGACAGAAATGTGTTCTTTGGTCCTAGTCATAATTTTCTTCTCCTTTCCTTTCAGTCAGTGCCTAAGTTTCTTTTTCTGGACTAACAACAGTAACCCATCAAAAAAAACTTTTATCTTTTTAATTTTTGTACATGTGTTGGGGGAAATTTCCATGGATATACTTTAGGAAAAATAACATCCTTTACAGGGTGGGGCAATTCATGGGTACAGTCTCCACAACTGATATATTTCAATTAAATCTAAAAATGAAAAATTAACACAAAATAGAACTGTAGCTAATAAGAGATCAGTAATATCCAGAAGTAGAAAATATGAAAATGCTCTAGGTGGTCATTCAACTATATGAAGAGTGTTATATATATGATGCTTTGCTGAATATGAGCTCACGATCAAAAATTGCAAAACACAACTGTAAGGCCGAGTCTGCAAATATAACAAACAGCAAGTTTTAACTCCCAAGGAGATAATGTAATTGAACAACATTATAGGGAAGGTAGATCAATATATCTAAAACTATGAAAGATACAAAAGATACACAATTAAAGCACTATCAAATAAAAAAGGAAACCAATTTGAAAAGCAACCAAGTAGAAGTTTTAGAAATGAAGTTTTTTCCAACAAATTATGTAAATTCACCCAAGCATATCACACTCATACAACCTTCATATATAATAACCACCTCAACCCTATATTTCCTATATAAAGTTGTTGAAGAAATATGACAGACATAAATGATGTGTACATCAGATTTTATTCACTAAACATGATATATTCTCCTGTAAAAACAAATACCACAAACATGAAAACTGTCTTCATCCCCATTCTACAGTGACACTCTATAATGACCCAGATGCCGCTTGAATGTGTTTTGTGAAGTAAAAGTTTCAACATAGAGCCGGAAGTTTTCAAACAGAGGAAGGGGCTTAATGTGTTTGTGAGATTTTATTTCATGAGGAACATGAATTTACCTAGTCACTTACTGAAGCCTATGAATTCAGTTCCCTGGGAAAGGGAAATAAGAACAACTAACTGGAGATTTTCATGATATATTTAAATCCATGGGAGTGCAGCATGCGTTCAAAAAATAAATTGTCCTGGGGCAAAACAACAAGCGAAAATGTACTGATAAATGGGGAAGGTTGTAAGAGAGGTTATCACTATAATAGATAGAGTGAGAAACTGAGTCAGGCTCAATGTGGTCAAGGGATGCTGAGAAAGATGGTGTCACTGATGCGGCCAAGTGAAGTTGGACCAGAGGGAGCGTGGGGGCACCTGAGAGGTGAGATGTGGCCAATATTGGGAGGTATAACTGGAGCCAACCTCAGAGACCTTGTTGGAGGCTCTTACCCAAGCTCAGAATGAGCAGTTCTTACAATTCTCGGATCCAACAGGACCCTGAGTACAGATGCTTTAGCATGAGGGAGGAGGCAACTGGGAACAAGAAATGGAAAGTCAGTGGATTTTTTTCCGCAAATTCTAACTTCCCCAAGAAGTATTTAGATTTCCGTGAAAGAATTGACAACTGACAAACAGCAGCATTTTGCTTATGAAAATTTATTCTTCAGGTAAACAGAAATAGCGATAAAAAAGAATACATGCACTTAATTCTATGCCAGGCAGAATGTTGAACCTCTTATACACTGCACAAAACAACATAGTCCGCTGATCTGTAATCCAGCCCCACAATACACATCATTCTAATACATGTTTTTGTATACTTAGATTTTGAAACGCTGAATAGGAACTAGGCTATAATCATCATGAAGACAAAGGCCATAGGCATTATTGTCCATGATAGAACTTGACTGTTTACTGAATGCAAGAAATAACATTTGAGTGGTTTTCCTTCTCTTTCCAAGAATTCTCAGACCTGACTAAAGAAAGTCCGGAGCCTGTACCCTCAGGGTTGTTCCAAGACAACAGGCAGTTGGCAGAGAAGGACTCAAATTCAGAATACCACTCCTGTCCATCTTCTGCAGACAATCTCATCCATACTGGTAAGGGAGTGGGGGACAGGCGGGCCTGAAGATGGAGCAGGAGGGCAGGTAGGATAGAATGACAGCCTTGAGATGAAAGTGAGCTCATTTGCTTGGCAACTGGCAAAATCACCTCATCTCTCAAGGACTAGTCCAGGGTCTCTGACCAATCTATGCAAGATTTTCTGTCTCCTTTGGAGGAGGCTCCTACTTTAAAATCCAAGATAAATATGGAAACTCATTACCAGAGAAGGAATTTGTGGCAAGTTTGAATTTTTCATTTGAACACTTCCAGCACTATGCCCCATTACTGAGGAAACCCTCCCCCTCAAAAAGGTTGTTACCTCTATCTCTATATCTCATCTACCCCATCTCTATCTACATCTACATATGTGCATATCTGTAGCTCTATGCATACATGCAAAATTCTTCATAAAACCTGCATTGCATATTGTCTATTTACATAATTCCTTATGAGGAATATTATGCTGAAAATAATATCCAACCTTTAGTGACTGAAAAGTGTATTTTAGAAATGGTATTCCATCTTCAATACTTTGTATACATCCTCCAAAATAAACATAAGATACCCGGTCTTACTCATAAGACCTCCACATGCACAGTCATAGTAACTGTTATTGTTTACTTATATTTTGGAAGTTTTAATTGAGAAAGTCAGGTTACTTTCTCTTAACAGCAAGTCCCATGGTTGGAAGCAATGTCTGGCCCAGGGTATCTATTCAGTATGCATTTCTTTCCTGAATGGACAGAGAACCCAGCAAATATCACATACGTCAGTGTTTTTATTCAATTCCTCAGAATCCTCGAAGTTTCAAGAGGATGTTTCACAGCCTGGGCCAGTAATGGTCTCGGCGTGGACTCACACAGCAAGAGAAAATTACTCTGACTCTGAATATTCATCCTCTGCCTCCAAGATCACACTTGATGAAGAAGAGGGTAAGGCCATGTGGAGAGAGGCGGTGTGGGGGTGGGTGATCTCAGCTTGAGTAAGAATCCAGTTGAACTGCTCAGACCAACCCCTACCTCATTCACTTTCCCCTCAAAATGGGAAACAGCTTCAGGGCAGAGGAACTAAAACTGAGACCTCTGTGGAGGGAAAAATAGGGACTGCATTGTCAAGAATAGAACTGAGTTCTTTGGCACAAAATTCCAACATATGAACACTGGCAAGACTGTGGGTAAGCCAGTGGAGAGTGCCGATAAATGCATGGGAATTTTATCAGAAACATCTACCTCACATCAGCACACACTCATACCCTCATACACACTCACACATCTAGACTCCATGCCACCAGTTATAGCCTTACTTCTCTTTCACTCATTCTCTCAAATACTCATCGCTTCACTCTCCATCCACACTTCCTATTCCCTAGTGGCAGCATGCAGGTGTACCCTTATGCCCTGATTCCCTCAATTCTTCCTCAGACTCACTCTTTTACATCCTAACCCACAAACACCTCACATCACAGATGACTTGTTTCAACTCCCTCAGACAAGAGCATAACCTAAAAACTCACATACTCTGAAAGCAATGCAATTTCATATGCAGTATTTCTCATCCACATGCTAATTCATCCACAATGCCTTCTGTTCTTCATAGAGCTGTGCATTCTGAGAGCTCATATACTCATCCTCTAATGCTCTAAGTCTTACAGTGTCATGATACAACAACATACACCTCTGCTGCACTCACTCACAGGTACTGTCACACCACATATCACACATGCACACACTCAATAACCATCGTGTTTTTGGCTCAGACTAGAGCACCCACACAATTTCTTGAGGCAGGCCACATACTCATTCTCTACATATTTATACCACATACACACACCTCAAATAACACACACCACACACAGAATTCTAAAATACCACACACATGTGTACTTGTGATCCATATACTCACAGACATAGTCTCAAGGCCATTTTTATTCCTACACACTTCTCACACTTAATCAATTTGTCTTATGTTTGAAATTTTATTTCCCAGAAATCTATCAATTACAACATGGTGGCCTCTCTCTTGGATCTT
>PVIY010064030.1:0-10295 GCA_004026745.1 Myrmecophaga tridactyla | reverse complement strand
ACCCCTTGCTTTCATTTATCACTAGCATTTCAAACTAAATTTATTTTTTCATTTGTTCCCCCTATTATTTATTTTTATTCCATATGTTCTACTCTTTTGTTGATATAGTAGCTGAAAGGAGCATCAGACACAAGGTTTCCACATTCGTAGAGTCTCATTGTGAAAGCTATATCATTGTTCAGTCATCATCAAGAAACATTCTCCCTCATTTTTGAAAGTCAGTTTGCTGGATATAGAATCCTTGGTCGACAACTTCTTGCTTACTGCACTTTAAATGTCATCCCACTGCCTGCTTGCCTCCCTAGTTTTCTATAAGAAATTCATACTTTATCTTATGAAGGTTCCCCTGTATGTGACATGTTGCTTCTTTCTTGTACCTTTAGAACTCTCTTTTTTATCTTGGCAGCTGACAGTTTGATTAAAATATGCCATAGCATAGTTCTGTTTTGGTTTATCCTGTTTGGAGTTTGTTGAATGTCTTAGATATGTATATTCATATTTTTCATTAAATTTGGGAAGTTCTCAACCACTATTTCTTTGAATATTCTCTCTGCCCCTCTCTCTTTCTTCTCCTTCTGGGACTTGAACAATGCATATATTGTTATACTTGATGATATACCACAGGTTCTGGCTCTATTCACTTTTCTTCATTCTTTCCTCTTTCTGCTACTCAGATTAAATGATTTCAATTACCTTACTTTCATGTTCACTCATTCTTTCTTCTGCTAGTGTCTGTCTTCTATTGAACCTCATTAGGGAATTTTAAATTTTTGTTACTCTGGTCTTCAGATCTTTTTGGTCCCTTTTCATAGCTTCCATCTCTCTTTTGATATTCTGGTTATGTTCATCTATTGTTGTCCTGATTTTTTTTCCTTTAGTTCTTTGTTCGTGTTTTCCTTTCACTCTTTGACCATATTTAGGATCATTTAAAAAAACTGTTATATTTTCCAGGTCCTGTCCTCATTGATGGTTTCTAACGCCTTAATCTTCTTTTCTGGAACCATTGCTTCCTCTTTCTTTGTATGTTTTATAACCTTTTGTCGAAATCTGGGCATTTTGAAATTTTAGTGTCTTATTGATGGAATTTGGACTCTGAGCCATTTGTTCCTTAAGCTTGAATCTATCTAGTATTATGACAGAGCTTTCTTTAAATGCCAGAAGCTAACAACAACAACAAAAGGACAAAAACAATATCTCTCCTAGTCTTTGCAGATGGATGTGTGTGGGTGCTCTCCTTCGGAGACTTTAGAGAATAGCTCCACATCAAAGTTTAGGGGCCTCCTTGATCCCTTGTATGCATAAGTCTTACCTTGGACATGTGCATGTGAACTAAGGAATTCCCCCCATTTACATGGTTCTGAATGTCTCCTCTTCTCAAGAAAACAGTTTCTCCGTGATCCTGGGCCTAGCACTATATGTCCCATATGAGCAGTCCCTTGCCCCATACAGGTACTTGACTACTTTCTGACAGAGTTCTGTAGGGCAGCTTTGGGAAAAGCCTTCTACTCACAGGACAAGTTCCAGGACAGTGAATCCCTCAGGCCACCACCATACAGACTGGGACAGACAGACATACATGCTCCCAGTATGCACATGGGGGTTACTCTTCTCCCTTTGGAACAGGGACCAGAGATATGCACTGGGAACACGTATTAACTCCATGCTGAACCAGGTAGGGGTGGATGAGGGGCCAGCCAGGGTGCCACCAGATCCTACCACTTTTAAGTAGCCTTTTTCTTTATTTTAATCTTGCCTGTTAATACTGCCTTTGGGATTTACAACCTCTGAGAAACCTGGAACAAGGTGCCTCCAAGTCTGGGGTAATAGATGGAAGCCTATTCACGTCTGGGTGCATACTTTACATGTTGCTCTCCCGTGAGAGCAAAACTCAAATACACAGCTTGCTTACAGTTTTTAAGGTTACAATTAAAATGCTAATACTACAATTTCCCCCTTAAAACAATATCTATTTGCAGCCTTTCATTCTGGCTGCTTTCTACTGAACTGGGGTGATGTAGTTAGGCAGATTGTCTGGTGAAATTTCTGATTCATAACTTGCAGATATTGTCGATTTTCCTCAGGGGAAAATGGATCACCCTTGGCAGAAGTTCTGGAAGACAAAATGGGTTTCATACATGTTTGAGTTATAATTCAAGTACATAGAGACTAGAGGCATTTAACTAGAACAAGAATAGATATAATAAGCAGAAAGATTACAAGCCTGGTTGACCCTATTCTTGAAGGTAGCTGACTGAATAAGTCAAAGAAGTTAAAATTATTAACCGGAGATAGCCTGAACCTGATCATTTAGGTAATCTAGGGCCATTCTGTTTTGTAGTACTGCTTTGCACATTAAAGCTGTTTCTGCATTTATGATAGTTACTATTGTATCTGTCATTTAATGTCCAGGCAATAGAGGTGTTTAATGTATCTATCTTGGCAATTACATTTTCAAGTCTTAAAAATGGGAAAAAAACTATGGCTACATTCTCATACCAATGAGAAG
This sequence comes from Myrmecophaga tridactyla, assembly GCA_004026745.1. Taxonomy (NCBI): domain Eukaryota; kingdom Metazoa; phylum Chordata; class Mammalia; order Pilosa; family Myrmecophagidae; genus Myrmecophaga; species Myrmecophaga tridactyla. The sequence goes on along the minus strand of PVIY010064030.1, from coordinate 7,789 downwards.
AGAGCAAGTCCATCAAGCTTCTGATAGGCGTAAATAGCTGCCATATAAAGAAGCTTATTATGAATTGTTCCTTGAGTTTGAGGTAACCCTAGAGTGCATTGTCCTGTCTAGGTGGGAGCCAGGTCCATAAATTAGATCAACAGATCCACTGGGTTCCATTAGATGCAACCCAATATATTCCAGGACTCAGATTCTAGTCAGTTCCATTCCAATCATTTGCTAATAAAGTGATAGTTTGTTTACAGTTTTCAGAGAGTAGATGTTCTGGCTGAGTTTACTATCCAGTGACTAGAATTGACTCTCATGATGTCATTGGTGCTGAATACATTGTATTTCTCCTGCATCTCAATTCTTAATGACTTGAGAGTCTAGTCTACCACAGCAAACTAGAGACACTAGAGATAGGTAGCTGGCTACAAATCCAGCAGTTACAGACTGGTTCATAGAAGAAGCATATGAATGGGCTCGCTCCAAAAAGAGAGTACTCTCTTGGAAAAATAGAAAGCAAGAAACACCATAACCCATCTGACTAGGAAGATTTCTTGTTCTAGTGGTTTACAAGTATACTTATGTTCTGGATCATTAGGAGGACTTACTTTCCCTGTGATTTTCCAGCTAATAGGGTTTCTCTGTTCTGAAACAGTTGTAGCTTGACTGCTCTGCTGAATTCCGGGCTTTATTCCCTGCAGCGTAAGTGAAGAATGAGTAACAGTACTAAATAAGGCCCAACCATTTTGGATTTATTTGAGCCTGGGGATGCTGGTCCTTCCAAGTGTAGAGCCAGATCCAATCTCCAGGCTGGTAATGGTGTAAGGGGATATCAGTGGGGAACATAAGATGACTAGAGGCATAATTATTAATTTTAGTCAAAGTGTTACCTAAAGATTTTACATAGTGAATTGTAGCTAACTCTGATGCATGTTACCTGCATATTCAACTTTTAGGACTAGCCTTCCAAATGTCATTTTATAAGGGCTCAAGTTTAACCCACTTTGTGATGCTACTCTTATACTCAGCAGAGCAACAGGTGAAGATTTATCCCATTTTAAATGTGTTCCTAAGCAGATTTTGGTCAGGCTGTCTTAGTTTGATTCATGCGTTATTTTTCTTGTGGAGTGTAGCCTTTAAGCAGAATGTAGGTGCCAGTTGATGCTTAAGAGTCCTAAAACATCTTTAACAATCTTTGCCTTGAAAGCTGATCCACTGTTGCTTTGAACAGAATGCAGAAGTCCAAAAGTTATTCCTAGACAACTAGGAATAACTTCTTTAAATAAAGATTGTACAGCTTCTTGTGCCTTTTTAGTCTGACAGAAAAACTTCTGCCCATCCAGTAAAGGTGCCCATAAATATTAGCAAATACCTGAAGTTTCCGGAAACTTGAGCATATATCAGTCTGCAACAAGCTAGATGAATTGTGGGCCAGTTTGCCAGTCCTCCTCACTGTCTCAGCTTCTTTGTTATCTGTGGATACAGGTCCTTTGCAATGGACAGTGGCTAATTATTTGAGATGCATTACTGTATCTAACAATTCTAAAATTAGATCTAAATACTTTATATCTTTGTGGGCTATGATTAACAGACCGTGCTCTTTCCAAATTGATCTGTGAGCATGCAAAAATGACAAAAGCCTATCTCAAATCAGTGTAATGGACTGTCTGTCCTGCACTCAACTGTAGGGCCCTTAGAAGGGCATCTAACCCTACCCTTTTTGCCAGTGTTCACAGGAGAAGAGGCTTTGCCTCCAATATCTTTGTGAGGGAGATTACTGAATATATCCTGCCCTCTCTTTACCCTGGTCCATGTAATACTACTATCAGTGAATATTTCTAGGTCTGTGTCTGCTAGTGGCCCATCTGTTAGTACTGGTCTGCTTGAATAGACTTCATCCAACAGCTGAACACAATCCTGTTTTGGGCAAGTCCATTTAGGCTTTTTTTAATTTCTGGGAGAAAAGGGTAGCAGGATTGAGCTTATCTTTAGGCTTTAGGATGACATTCAGATTGTCCAACCTGATAGTGTCTCATCTTTCCCATTGTGAGCCATTGTCCCTCTGTTTGTTCTAAAACAGTAAGGACATAAAGGGGCCTAAGAATATGGGTTGGGGAGCCTGAAATAAACTTTTCAGCTTCTTGAAGTTCACAAGGTACAACTGCAAGCCATTCTGCAAGCCACTATGTCAAGCTGTTTTGACAGATGAGCCACTGGTAGTATACTTCCCCTAAAATGTTGCACAAGCACCCCTAAGGCAATGTTCTGCTTTTCATGGACAAATGGATCAAATTCTTTTATGAAGTCAGGAAGCCCATGCTGGAGCAGATAGTAATTTGTCCATTAAACTTTTAAAGGTAAACGTGTATTCTAGTTTGCTAGCTGCTGGAATGCAATATACCAGAAACAGAGAGGCTTTTAAAAGGGGGAATTTAATAAGTTGCTAGCTTACAGTTCTAAGGCCAAGAAAATGTCCCAATTAAAACAAGTCTATAGAAATGTCCAATCAAAGGCATCCATCCAGGGAAAGATACCTTGGTTCAAAAGGAGGCCGATGAAGTTCAGGGCTTCTCTCTCAGCTGGAAGGGCACATGGCAAACACAGCATCATCTCCTGGCTTTCTCTCCTGGCTTCCGGTTCCATGAAGCTCCCCAGGAGGCGTTTGTTCATCTCTAAAGGTTGCTGGTTTGTGGACTCTCTGCTGTGTAGTGCTGCAGCATTCCCCGCTCTCTCTGAATCTTTTTCATTCTCCAAAATGTTTCCTCTTTTATCAGACTCCAGAAACTTATCAAGACCCACCCAAATGGGTGGAGACATGTCGTCACCTGATCCAGTTTAACAGCCACTCTTGATTAAATCACATCTCCAGGGAGATGATCTGATTACAGTTGTAAACATACAGTATTGAATAGGGATTATTCTGCCTTTATGAAATGGGATTTAGATTAAAACATGGCTTGTCTAGGGGACATACATCCTTTCAAACCAGCACAACATGCATTCCTGTATCCATTCTAAAGGATCCTTTTCATTTTTCTTCAAGCCCAGATATAAGGGTTTGGCTATTAATACAAAATTAAGTGTCCACAGTTGACAGTACCAGCTATACCTAAGAATCCTCTGAGTTCCTTTTTGTTCTTTCACATAGCTACCCACCAATAGGGCCTCTTTTCTAATAGGCAGCAGAACTCTTTGTCTTTAAAAGTCTTTAATATTAATCCAAGGTATTTGACATGGGTCCTGTAATCTGAGCTTTTTCTTACATACTTTATATCCTTTCTCAGCTAACCTGTTTAAAAGTTCCTTGTGGAGCTTTACTCCCTGAAGAGCTCTGGACATGGCTTGCCTGAAAAGAATTGGGGCATTTTTAAAACCTTGAGACCACACAGTCCAGCAATATTGCTGTTTTACTCCTATGTCGGGTTCCTCCCATTCAAATGCAAAGTGTTTTTGTGAGTTTTTATTTAATGGGATACAATGAAAGTCATCCTTTAGATCTAAAACATGAAGCAAGTATATGCAGCAGAAATATTGATGAGGCGACCTTACAAATTAGGTACTATTGGATGTACTGTTTTCACTATTTGATTTATAGCTGTTAAGTATTGGACAAATCTGTAATCTTGAGTCTTTACTTTTTGCAATAGTAAAATAGAAGTGTTAAAGTCTGATTGACAGGGTCTTATAAGACCCTATTCTAGAAATTTTTTTAATTAGCGGCAAGATGCCCTCTCTGTCTTCTCATCTAAGTATATATTGCTTTAAATGTGGTGGAATGATATCGGCTGCAATCTTACCATGACTTCCTGTGCACGGGTGTTAATGGACAAAAGCTGTGGATTCTTTTGCCCATGCTCAATAACCGGTTTCTGAGACACCGGGGTTTCAAAGAGACAAAGAGTTTATCACTAGGTACGTAGTAGAAGAGCAGATGGCCTAGTAGCACAAAATCTGTCTTCTCGAACTGCAGTAATTCTGATAGTTTTATTAGAGAAAACAATGGGTAGAGTTAGGATAAAGAGCACAATGACCCCAGATGATGTAATAAGAAATAATCTTGTTGAGCATATGCAGATTACATGTTTAGTCACAGAACATATGTGAGAAACTGGCGGAATGAGGTATAGGTAACTTGTAAGTTTCAAGTCAGGCAGGCCCACTTTGGTTACTTTCAGTCTTGGTTATCAAGATAATTTGGGACTTGCGGTGGGTTAGTTCTGGACTGATCCAAGACCCTTTATTAATGGCTGTCTTTAGTGATTACAAGACTCTAAAGTTGAATAACTGGATAACTGGGTACAAATGAAGGTTAGTCACAAGGTTTTTATAATCACAGGGACAGAAGATAAAGGCTATACAATCATTATCAGAGACCAAGGCAGCTGGATTACCGTTTAGATATTTCATGTATTTCCCTCTACCTACTTCAATATACCAGAAAGCAAAAAGGAATATCTATATAATTCAGCAATAAAAATCATCCCTTACATCCTGATTTCTCAGTTACACACGCATGGATTGCTGGAACTTGTAAGTTCATTTCACCAGGTGAGAGAGAGGCTTGCAAATCAATTTGTTAAGTCTATTAGATCTTCTCCACAGCACTGCAGCAGCTGTGGGAAGAATCAGTCATTAGCAACTCTAGATATGCCCACAACAGGGACTGATTCCTTTGAAGTACAATTAAGTTTCTGGTTTTAAACTGAATAAGTTGTGCTCATATCCACTAGTAAATTTACAAATTTCTTACCTCTACTTGAAGTGAGTTCCGAGGGGGACGATTCTCCTAGGCACTGTCCCTTGAGGTTGCTATTTTCATCCCTTGCTAGCTGTGGGAGTTGGGCTGCTGGGCGGGATGTCCTAGTTCTTCCCTTCCTGGTGGGATTTCTTGACATTCCCTTTTCCAGTGCCCTTCCCCTTTACAGTAAGCACACTGTTGGGAACTTAATGGTCTTCTTGGGGCCCCCGGGGGTCTTACCCTTTGTGATCTTTGTGATGCATCTTCATCATGTTTTCCCTGTCTTGGAGCCTGTAAAATTCTTGTAGCCAAAATTCTTGCTGAGCATTCTCCTAGATTAGCTTGGAGGTTTGCGAGGTAAGTGACGTGCTATTTTTGTTGTTTTTTGTGGGCATATTCCAGATTATGAAAACTTTAAAGGCAACTTCTACAAGTTCAAATATTGGTTTAACTAATCCTCCTAGCTTATCCAGTTTTTGACAAATGTTGGGCACTTTGGCAAATAAAGAATTGATTTACACTGCGCTGGCTTATTGGATCTCAGGGCTTTTATTAGAAATTCTGACAGGTGTTCATCTGGCTTTTATACTTTACTCAAGTTATGTTTGTTTAAGTACCCTATTACGGAGGCCCATGATAGGGCAAGCTGTTTTTTCCCCCCATTTTTTTTAATTGTGAAAAATAACATGCATATAAAAAAGCAATAAATTTCAAAGCACACCACAACAATTAATTACAGAACAGATTTCAGAGTTTAGCATGGATTTCAGTTCCACAATTTTAGGTTTTTCCTTCTAGCTGCTCTAAGACACTGGAGACTAAAATATATAGCAATGTGATGATTCAGCAGTCATACTCATTTGTTAAATCCTGTGTTCTCTATAACTCCTCCTTCTCCTCTGATCTTTCTCCCAAACTTTAGGTGTACTGGGCTATACCCGCTCTAACTTTTGCGTGTTGGCAGCAGCTGTGGTTAATATGAGAGAGGGGCATGGTACTAGTTGATGTTCTGGAGAGGCTGGCCCCTCTGGGCTTCAGGACTTATCTGGCCTAGGAACCCATCCTGGAGGTTGTAGGTTTCTGGAAGGTAATCATAGTGCATGGAAACTTTGCAGAACCTCAGGTAGAGCCCTACGTATTCTTTACAGTTGGCAGGAAGGGTTTTGGGTGGGAGTTGTCAAACCATGATAAATAGCAATATCTGGCTGAAGCATGCATAAGTGTAGCATCCAGAGTAGGCTTTAAAGCTTATTTGAACTCTCTCAACCACTAATACCTTATTTGTTCCAATTCTTTTCCCCATTTTGGTCGGCATTGTCAATCCCATGGTGCCAGAGCCAGGCTCATCCCTGAGAGTCATATCCCACATTGCCAGGGAGACCTTCACCCTGGATGTCATATCCCATGTAAGGGGGAAGGTAATGATTTTACTTGCACAGTTGGGCTTAGAGAGACAGAGTGCAAGCTTTTTAATTTTCAAATTTTGTCCTATCGGCTTGTTGATTTGGGTTCCAGTGGGGTCTACTGTAGAATGGCTAAAGATGTGTACAGAGTTTCCTGGATTATTATTGCTTAAAGAATCTGCATGATCATGTGTCTTTTCAATTACAATTCTCCTTTCTTCTGAGGTTAATGGCATGTTTAATAAAGTTTGTTTATCAGCCCAATTAGGATTATGAGTTGCAAAAATCGAGTCCAACAAGTTTTCCATTTTCCTGGGAACCCAGCTGTGCCATTTTGAATCTGTTGTGGACCCCAGAAAAGCCATGTCCTTTAATCCTCATTCAATATTGCTGGCTGGGAACTTTTTCATTGTTCCCATGGAGATGTGGCCCACCCAATTGTAGGTGGTAACTTTTGGTTAGATGGTTTCCATAGAAATGCATCTCTACCCATTCAAGGTGGGGTTTCTTACTAGAGCCCTTTAAAAGGGAACCATTTGGAAAAAGCTTTAGAGCCCGCATAGTCAGAGGCCTTTGGAGATGAAGAAGGAAAACACCCCTGGGGAAGTTTCATGAAACAAGAAGCCTGGAGAGAAAGCTAGCAGACTTTGCCATGAGCTTTCCAGTTGAGAGAGAAACCCCCAACTTTATCGGCCTTTCTTGAGTGAAGGTAAACCTCTTGTTGGTGCATTAATTTGGACATTTTCATGGCCTTAGAACTGTGAACTTGCAACTTAATAAATTCCCCTTTTTAAAAGCCATTCCATTTCTGGTATATCACATTCCAGCAGCTTGCAAACTAGAATATCAGCTTTTCCAGTTGTATGAATCTGAGGTGGAGAAAGGGGTATGCACATATATACATCCCCTAAGTTGGCCCTGGTCATCTGTTTTCAGTCAGCATTTGTCAAAGAGGGAACTGTCCCTGATTTTGCCTTCAAGAGGTAGAGGTACCTTGCCTAAAAGTTATATTACTCTGGATATATGAGGTAGAAAGGCCATTTCAGGGGAGTTCAAAGGCATCAGGGCCTCTTCCTCAGCTCTCCAACTAGGAAGTGAATGGGAAGGAACAAGAGGAAGCACAGACTGACGAGAGAGGCAGGGAAAGTGCAGGACCTGTAAGTATCTGCACAGGGGTTTCAACTGTCACTTTCCTTGTTGGGAACCCAGGCATACCCAACTTGGAGCTCAGAAGTCTCAGCCCCCACTCTCCCAGCCGGGGACTCAGGAGTATAAGGCCTAGGAATCCCAGCCACTGTCTCTTCAGCCTGAAGTTCAGAAGCCTCAGCCAACATTTTCTTCACTGGGGGTTGGGACTGTCAGCCAGCACTTTCATACCTTGGGTGCTAGGGCTCTCTTATCTCCTCCTGAGCTCTTAAGGAGAGGCCAAGAGCTTGGCTGGTAGATAAAATGCCATGCCCAGAACATTCTCTCTTCAGCTTCTTATTCTGAGCTAGAGCCATAAAACATTGTACATATGGAATTTCATCCCATTTGCCCATTTGCTTACAAAATAAATCTAGCTGTAAGATAGCGTTATATATATATATATTTTTGCAGATTGTGGGAACAACATTTTATTAAAATCTCCTATTCCTTCTTTTCCCTTTCTTTTTTTTTT